>JACYXH010000772.1:4576384-4666384 GCA_026745465.1 Lota lota
CATGACATCTACGTAAAAGTCATTATGCTACACAATGTATGACCACTTAATTTTTGTAAACCTTATGCATCACTCAAGCCTTCAACGATTAATTTAGCTTTTTGAGCTCTGCGCAAAGGATCGCTTTCACAATCAATCAGGAGGACTAAACCATTTTGCTCTGTCTGAGATAATTCACAAAGTCCATTAGTGCATGTGCATAGGCACGCGTGCACACACACACTTACACACACGCACCACTATGACGTCACTAATTTGATCAGCAGACATCAGCCGGGATTGAGCCTTGTTCTCATCGATCAGCTCAGTGGTTTTAAGCTCAGTACGGATAAAGTGCAGAAGTCCATCTGGGATGTTTTTGTAACTTTATCCCCAGACTTTAGTACAGAAATGTGCTCCTCAATTTATTGTGCAGAAAATAACCAAATAAACATCTGCCTCCTGCAGGGTCACTTAAGGGTGAAGAACGTCTCCTCCCGTTGCTGCTGTCCGGTTCTACATTCCCCTAATGGATTGTGTGTGTGTGTGTGTGTGTGTGTGTGTGTGTGTGTGTGTGTGTGTGTGTGTGTGTGTGTGTGTGTGTGTGTGTGTGTGTGTGTGTGTGTGTGTGTGTGTGTGTGTGTGTGTGTGTGTGTATGAAAACCTTGTCGCGGCACTCTTGTGGTCTGACAGAACTGCTTTACAGCTCCGCTGCACCTAATTTATGTAGTCAGTGGGACGGCACACTCATCCATTTTCCTACTGAGATGAGTCTCTCCCCATAGCGGGAGATGGGAAACGACACGGCTCCCAGCAACAGAAGCCACTGTGAGCTCCGTGCCGTGACTGTTATACATTTCGATGATGCAGAGGAAATATGACCACTGCATTATTTATGCTCCCGCTCTCTAACTTTATGATGCCGTTCGGCAGCCAATGCTGTTTTTGTCACTCGGTGTTGCCTGTGTTTTAGCGCCGCTGCGCCAAGGTGGAGTATAATGAACATGTCCAGTGCTGCCAACTTTTCAGAAAACCTTTGAATGAGATTAGATGGAAGTTGGGCACCGTTTTTCTATAAAAAAATGAATTTCTAAATAAAACCGTTTTTGGATCATTGTGCTGGGGGCCACAACTTCAGTATTTTCCACAATGTGGACGGGGTGGAGTCAGTGAGTCCATTTGTTTTTCAAGTCAAATTGTTGTTCTAATTGTAGCAGGTAACATTAGGTCGCCTCATTGAGCTGAGCTTTCCATCAATGGATAACCGCTGAATGGATTTGCGAGGTAATCTTCCATATTCCAGTCAGACAGGATACCTAACATTGCCTACTTAAACTACATAAAACAACATGTACGGTGGTGGTAATAATAGTGTTAGCAGGCTAATACACACCACCTGTCAGATTGTTTTTTTTCGAATTTGAAGCCTTCGATGTAGTGTACTTGTGGAGTCTGTCCAAAATGTTCTTAAAGCAGTCTAAGTTTGTGGCGAAATAGCATGTCATTATACAATGAGCACGTCTCAAGCTTAATGCGTGAGAGTTGGCAGCTCTGCATTTCAGATAGGAAGTTTACCTTTTGTGGTTGCAGAATGTACTTTTTCAGCCTGACTGGAAGAACATCAAGGCGTGTGTGTGTGTGTGTGTGTGTGTGTCTCTTTGAATTTGTTTTTTACAGCCAAAGCTCTGGAAGTGGTGTTTTTGTTTTGTCTGGTCAGCACCTTTCAATGGTCATTGCAGAATTGAGTGTCGTCTGGACATTGTGTTTATGATGATTTTGTAGAGGCCGTCTACTTTATGTCAATTCAATATCTAATATCCGTAAGAGTGCTATAATATGTTCTGAGCTATTGATTAAACAGTTTTTGCTATTGTGTGTTTGTTTTATATTGGTCATTAAATTGATATTACATTTGCTATATGAAATCTAATGAAATTCTAAGATACTCTTTTTAAAATCACTGTACCTATGCATCAGTGCATATACTGGCCATCAAATCTTGTATCTTGGAATCTGACGATCATTTTGGCATAGTTGTATCTTTGATTATCTATTGGACATTGGTCAGTTACAGCATTCTCCTTTCAATTTTGGAGCAGTTTTCATGAAACTATTATGCTGATCATAGCCAACTCATCCAGCATCCAAAATTAAGCAGAATTTGCATGGGGGTGGATGGAAATTCAATCACACTAATTAACTTTTAAATATAGGAGAGACTCATTACATATGTTATTCAGGCTTTCAGTGGAGATGCAGATCTTCAGCAGCAATGTGTAAATGGGTTGAATTTGAATGGAGAATGACATTCCATTTCATCGTCCATGGCAACCGTTAGTTGAATGCTCTGCTCATACATACATTCCATAGGCTAGGGGCTATTTTGCAACCACGTTTGTTAGAAAACATCTGTCCCTTTGGAATGACAGTTCATGTTCATGTTCTTGATGTAAGGGTGGGATTTAAATTATAAACATGCCAACATGCATTCATCAAAGGTTCTTGGGATGCGCAATAACCTTTCGCCAAGGCAGCAACTGCTCTTCTAAAGGCACAATAAACATCAGTAGAATTCTTCTCAATTCTAGCTGTCCAAAGCATTTATAAGGGATGAACCATCTATGAAATTAACCGGGAAATAACAGGTCCTCAGCATTAGTCATCAAAGCAAATGAGCAACCACGCTGAAGACCACGGCTGAAAATGAAATGGATGTGTGCACACACAGATCGTAGCAGCTTTAGTTGTGGGTGGGTAGTAATAGGTCTGATGATTGAAAGGGGCCAGACTGGACAATAATGCTCTTGAGACTTCTTGATGCCAGTGGAGGCTGGTGTTGACTTTGGCACGGTGCCATAATGTTTTGTCATTGTTAAAGGACAGTGGCCTAACCCCCCCACCCCCCCCCCCCCCCCCCGTGATGATGAAGACCTTTTAGTGGGACACAGGGATGTATAAGAGGCAACAAAAAGTGATGAAGTTGCATTACTTGCATAGTTGCGTAAACCGTTCACATTGTTTAACATTCTACCTGCCTGTAACTTTTGAAACACAACCAATTATTTTTAAATAGCTGTGATTCATCCTTTGTATTTGGATTGAACATATACAATTGAGATTAAGAGACTTCTTCAGTTCTCTCTCCATTCAAGATCCCAGTAAGAGCTGTTTCTCTTTCTCTCCTATGGTTGGCGGTGCATCTTGCACCACCCCATCCTGGCCACGTCACCTCCGTCACTCCTCCTCTCTTGCTGCTTGGCACTGATTGCCGGCGCCTTCCAAGATAATGTCAGCTCTGGGATAGTTTACAACATTAAGCTTCCTGTTCCTATCGCAATCCATCAGTTACCAAGTTAAGAAAAACTGTTTGTTGAGCTAGGGCTCTCTCATGTTGCATTGAACAAAAGAAATGGCTGAAACATGCGGCAAAGGGATATTTCTGCACACACAGAGGAGTAGATGTACAAAATCGCTACACCCACATTATGCGGTAATACACCGCTTGATGTACAGACTACAAATGGACACCTCTGAATAGTGCGCAACTTGGTATCCCACACATTGTATCGCTCAGATCAGCGTTCAACTGCTCTCCCATGGGTTAAAGGCTTGGAAGGGAATGGGAATACAGTGCTGTGGTTGTGGGAGACATGAGGGAGGCAAAGCATTTGTTTGTCAGAAGAACAGAGGATTTGCCGGTGGTGGTTTTCACATCATTTCTGGATCCATTTTACAAATGCACAAAATGTACTGTATGTTTATGCAATGGGGTTTGAAGTGGTAATCCCACAACGTTGTGCATTGCATTTTAAACCTGCAAAGTTCCCTTTTAATGGGGAATACAGGGTACAGTACTTGTTGCAACATTAGAACATACGGTAGGACTATAGTACACGTTACAACAACATGAAACTGAAATGGACATCTTACTTCTTCTGAAAAAGACAACTTCTTGTGACTGTGACACAAGGACTGTGTCCCTGTGGGCGTGTATGTCATTCCAATGAGTGATGTTTGGTTCATCGTTGGGGCATTCTCAAAGTACTCCCGCTATCGCAAATCAAATCTTAGAAAATAATCAATGCACGTCCCTCCCCCATCCAGACAAGGTTTAATTGCATGCTAAAATCCTATTTCACATGGAAATGTGAGATTTCCACACATTTAACATTCCACAAATTACAAACCTTTAGTTTATTTAAATGTTTGCTTGGATTTACTTTTTTTATCCAAATGTTGGATAGCATTGTTTAAATGTTGAAAGTTTATATTTAACCGGCAATATAATACATACAAATCAGGGGTGAAATAGTTCACAAAACTCACGGTTCTATCTGGTGTGGTGGTGTCACAGTTCGGTACAGATCGGTACTGTTTGATACAGTGACAAACTAAATAACTGAAAATTTGTCATTTGCATTTAGATTGTTCATGTATAATTACATAATATAATGTATAATAAACAAAATAGGACCATTCGTTCTAAAGACAAGTGTATCAACATGACATCAAAATGTGACTGGGCTTTTTATTTCCCAGTCTGCGGTAAGAGCCGTCTGTAAGAGACTGATCGCTGTTTCCGCGTTTCTGTAAGAGAACACAGCTCCCAAACTAATGACGCGCACAGTGTCCAACCGCGTCTGAGGAGACTGCACCTCAGACTGCGAGCGTCACTTCACTTTATGTGGATACTTTCTCCACATTAGTTTCAGTGTACACGACATTGGTTTACGTCAATACGAATACACATACCGTTTCCCCCCTATATATGTATTTTATCACTGCCACCATTTTCTTTCCGATGAATATGCATACAATTTTAACACATTTGCCAGTGATAGCTGACCCCGCCACAACCAGCTCACATATGAATGAGGCCATATGGAATTATTTATCGAATGCCTGCGGCTGTTGCTAATCTTGCAATATAATGGAAAATTTAATTAAAATAAGAGAAAGTGCTATTTAGATATAAATTGTGATTCCATATTTAAGCCGAATGTTCAATTAAGGGACAAATATGTTGTGTAATATTGATAGAACACGTTCAAACGATGTTTTGTTGTCAGTTTTTAATCTTATACCGCACCGCATTGCTGGTTGCCAGGTAACAGTCATTACATGTGGAATTTTGACTTGCATGAAGAATGTTCCACAGGAATTATAAACTCACACATAGGATTTCCTGTGACACTATGCAGTACAGTCTGTTTGCACATTTATGTGTGTGTGTGAGTGTGCGTGCTTGCGTGTGTCAATCTAGATGTCCCTCTTCCAGGAACATCTAGATAGAGAGGAGAACATTCACAACTTGTAAAAGTACCCTTTCACCTGTGTGGATGCTGTCAACCTATTAGCTACATGTGAGTCTGTGAAGCTCTTTAAAGCTGTAATTAGATAGGTGGGCTATAATCACACTAAACTTAAATTGGAATCAATAATCTATGGAACATAATGTACGGATAATATTATATATTTGTTATAGTACTACTACTACTATGATTACCACTATTTATACTAATCAAATATTTTTTTCAATAGCTGTCCTTCACAATGATGCCCTAATGCAGCTTTACATGCTGCATCATGGCATCAGTGTTATTTTGAATATGCATATTTCTTTGGTATGCAATACACATGTATACATGCCTGATGCATCCTGAAAATGCTGTACGCCATGACGGTTTCAGGGTTGTAAGCCTTTAACCACCACCAAAGATGTTGACTGACTGCATTTCTCTACAGAAAAGTAGCTTTTTGTCATTCGGTTTTCTGTGTCTTATGCACATTTGTGCAGGCAATAACATACTCATACAGACAGAAAAATCAATATTCAAACCATGCAAATGTACACACACTGCCCAGTGGGTGGAAGAGGCTCCAGAGCAGCCAATTGGCCCGGCTGCTGCAGTGTCATTACTGTTGCTCTGGCTCACTTGACTCGACTCTGACTTGCCTACTTAATGTGAAAAATAGGCCTTTAATTGCCACAGGTTGGTATTGTCAGTACAGTATATCACCAGGATCCCAGATATAGCGCATGCAGGCTTATTTTGCAATGAATGTTACGCGGCCCCCGAAGATAAGGTCCGGGCATACGTGGATCCATATTCTCCACATATTCTCTTGTATTATCACTAGCACGATCCCTGGAGAAATTGTCTTATATTCTTTAGTCAAATGAAAGTGTCTGTAAGGTTGTGTCAAGCCATGACTCTTTTAATCCGTCTGTTGTTTGAGGTCCAATGAAGGAGGAGGAGGACCTAGCTTGGTGTCGATTTCACCCGGTGCCTCGAATCTCAAATCTACTGCGAGGCCGCCTCTTGACGTTCAATCAAAAAAACAAAACTCTAACATGGATCGAGGAAGACAAAGCTAAACTGAAACAGGGTTAAAAATAGACTCGGAAGAGGATGTTAGGAATAGTAAAACCCAGGCTCACACGCGTACGCACGTACACACACATGCACACGCCTGCATGCACACACTTGCGCGCACACACACACACACACACACACACACACACACACACACACACACACACACACATGCATACACAAATACACACAGACAGAGAGACAGACAGATACACACACACACACACACACACACACACACACACACATACTAATCAGTGTTAGTGAGGTGTATTTTCCAGGGATGCAGAGTGATGGCGAATGTACTGTGCACCTTGCTGCCTTTCAGTGCAGTCAGCCAGAGCGATCACTGTCAAGTCATGTCAAGTTTATTGGTAAATCCCCTTTATCACAGTTACTTTACAGGCCCCCAGTGGATGGCACCTCCTATCCTAAAATAACTGTCGGTAAAAACAAACTTTGACACGCAGTGCAATCGGTGCCCACTGGGCAGTAATTAAAGGTCCAGTATGTAGAATTAAGTGGCAACTATTGGAACGGACTTGGCGGAAATGGAATAAAACATTAATAAATAGGTTTTAATTAGTGTATATAATCCCATGAAAAAAATTTGAGTGTGTTTTCCTTACCTAAGTTTGTATATTTATATAATATATATTTATATTATACGTTTATCTGTATATCTACATGGGGATCGGGTCCTCTTCTATAACAAACGGCTCTAGAGAGAACGCGTTTTTAAGAAAATGTATTTTGGGCTAAGAGTTGTAATTGTGTGGGAGTGTGATTGGTTGAACTGATTTATTCGCAGGCTAAAAAGCCGTACAAAAATCAACCCTGGTGCAATTAAAGTTTTGCAAACGTTTATCGAGGCGTATGTGTACAATCCCATTCAGCTCCATGATTAGTTATTATTTGATTAACGTGGGGAAAGAAACTCAACCGACAAATGTGTTCAATGTAAAATGACTCTTGTTTGTAAGCTATGACCTATATTTTTACAGTTTTACAGACTCCCACCAGTTGCTGTCGTAGATGAGAACATTATTTTGGAGGGGTGGGGGGTGGGGATTCAGTTGGTTGCAATCTCCAACCTCACCTCTAGTGGCCACCTCAATTTTACACACTGGACCTTTAAATAGTGCCATACAAGCATGGTTTAGAATAGTAAAATAGTCAAGGCACAATCCAAAGTGAAAAACTGTACGAAAACGTTAAAAGATTAGGACAGATGTAATCGCAAATTGATAATGGTATTGGGTTAATCAGATCAGAGCAATACAATGGTCTTGGTCCAAGTTGTATGCAAAACCAAAAACAGAGACATTAATGCTGGTAAGATTCAGACTTTTAGTTTAATGAAAGTTTGATTAAATAAGAATCCAACTTATTTTTAATCAGCCACTGCAAATTAGGAACATGGGCCCATAGTTTCTGACTCCCATCTCTTAAAATAGACTCTCTCTCTCTCTCTCTCTCTCTCTCTCTCTCTCTCTCTCTCTCTCTCTCTCTCTCTCTCTCTCTCTCTCTCTCTCTCTCTCTCTCTCTTTGACTCATGTCTGCACTATGTATGCAGTATTTTGACTAATAAATAAATAAATATCTTTATTAGTCAAAATACTGCAGAATTGGTCATCGTAAAAAGAATTCATCCATGCCTTATATCCCACGCCCTCATTTTGTTCACAGAGGCTGATCTTTGATATTCCTATGGGGTCTACGTCGTAGCTACATCAAGATGCCCTAAAGCACATTTATAATCTTCAGCTATGGCATCACATTAAAGTTGCACTCTCTCACTTTTCCTTGGTCTAAGGATAAACCCTACATGTTCCGGGGGATGATCTTAACCGTAACCTTGTGGTATCGATGTCTCCTATAATAGTGTTTGCAGTATGCGGTTTTGCTCTCGAGCCACACACACACACCTGTGTTTTGCTCTCTCTAGCCACACACTCACACCTGTGTTTCTCTCTCAAATCTCATTGCAAAGCAGCCCTCTGTTTTCTTAACCTTGACCACGGGCCGATAATCCCGGTCTTGGATCAGTCATATTAGGGCCCCCGTTCTACACCGAAGAATCGGGCCCTAATAACAATTGGAGGGAGGGGGAAGTGTGGATCCTCAGATGAGTTGTGGTTGAAGCCCGGAGCTGGACGGAGGTTGAGGAGGAGGCAGAGAGCTGCAGTGTGTAGGAGGCTTCTCCACAGCCATGCCTGCATTAGCTACAAGGCTGGGGCCTGGTTGTCGGAAATCTCTTAGAAAAGGGACAGATCAAAGACAGCGCAGGGGGCCCACGTTGCAGCTCACATACTGAATGTGTGTCTGTGTGAGTTAGCAGTGCACATGTTAATAGACCATGGACGCACACACACACCCACACAGATACATGCGTGCGCACACACACACACACACTGCTTATTGATTTCTTTCTATATCTTGCTTCTCCTCGGGGTCCCAAAGTCCCTGCAATAAACACATCGCATGGAAGATCTGTACTCATTGAAAAAGCGTTTAGCAGTTGGAATAGTCAACTCTAGCTCACAGCGAAGCCTTGTGTAGGCTTCCTAACAGCAGTGAGTTATTATTGAAAGGTTTGTTTTTCCTTTTTTGTATTCCGATTTGTTAAGGCCATAGTATACACAGCAGTACTTAGTTATCAGTTGGATATCTCATTGCTCATCTCTATGTTTCGTGGATCTGTGTAGAAAACGTGGAGCATAGTGCTCCACGTGCCTGATGCTGGATAACAAAATTGTTTTATACCTCATTTTAATCCATAGGGGCGATTAGGGATGCAGAGGAACGTTTGGATCATGTATTATCATATCACAGGGTCATCCCTGTCGCATTGCTTAACAGCTGCTGCTCCGATAGGTACGCTTGATCTCCGTGGAGGTGTGATGAGGGATTACATCCCGCCCAAAACGGGCCGTCTGTCTCTCCCTCATTGGACATCATTGGGCTGCCTCACACCGTGTCTCCCACAACACCAGTGAATCCTGATGCTGGGCTTAGACACACGCTGTATAGAGGTCGATGGATAGAGAGATAGATCGATATGAATATGGATATTATTTTTCATATGAAAAATAAATACATTGATAGATTCGTCACTGGATAGCTGGATGTACAGGATGGACAGATCGAGAGACAAACAGACTGACAGACGGACAGCAGCTGATATATTACTATAAGCGTTGTCTCTCTACTCTAACCTTGACAACATTAGTGTGACAGGGTGTGACAGACATGTCGAATGCAGTGGCTGAATCCTATTTTCCTTCACTTTTCTGTCTCCTTACATCTTGTCCCTAATCAGTGCTGGACTCTTGGCAGAGTATTCCAGTTGCATGAAGGCGAGTGTGTGGTGTTTGTGTGTGTGTTTCTGTCTTTGTGTGTGTGTGTGTGTGTGTGTGTGTGTGTGTGTGTCTCTCTTGTTCTAGTCACATAATACCTCTACATGGAGGACTGCCATATGTCTGGTGGTTGGATCAGATTGGTGTGCGACTGAATGGAAATGCTAATTGACCTAGGGGGTTTGGCTGTAGACAAAGAGCACACACACACACACACACACACACACACACACACACACACACACACACACACACACAATGCTATTATTAAAACTTAAATTGGATCATCAAGAAGAATCATACAATATGCACCACATTATTTTACCGACAATAATTGTTTTTTGACACATTTGGATTACAAAGTCATCGTGATGGACGAATGGAATGTACTTAGAGTTGTGTAATGCACTGTTTCTAACGATGAGATTCAGAATCACACTTATACAAGACAGTTTTCTGTGAACCAGCTTCAATATTGTGTCTTCTTGCATGTTTGTGTTAAAAAACAGCATTTGTTAATCCTGACAAGCTGCAAGATAGGTGAAATCTATGATTCTGTGGAATTGACTGTATTTCAGCTATGCATTGCACTTTGACACAATTGGGCAACATACAATGCTATTGTTCTTCTAACTACTGAGCTCTGTTTGATGGTGTGGAGATTATATCGCATGCTTTGTCGTTCATTGTAATTACAAGTTTCAAAATAGCGCTTGAATTCAACAGATCACTTTTACACGAATATAGTGCTTGTTAAGAACTTTTAATTGTTTACATTTTTATAACCCCTTTGTTATTTTGGGGAGATTTTAGTACAGAGTGCATAAACAGCTCACCTAGTGAATAGTAAAAATTGAATTTATGCACATAGCTTAGGAACAACTTTTTCTTTTTCATAGCAACTTGCTGTGTGTTCTCCATGCAAATGATTCATCTTGCTTGTATTATGCCGATACATTAGTTCCCAATGAGTAGGTACTATATCAACAGTTGTCTAGAGACCACGTTTGGCTGTCACTGTATCCTTTGACAAGAGTTCCACTTCCAATGACTTTAATGGCTTGACATCAACTACCGCGCACACGCCTCTCTCCCTCACAGGTTGGCTTGTTTTAATCGGTAGAGCACACAAGCAGACTTCCTTTTTTATGAAAACACCACACTCTAAAAGCTTTTTGCATCAAGGAAATAAATGGAAAACCAATTGCGTGCAATACAACATCCCTTAAAACGGGCCTTAATACAGCCAGGCTCAGACTTTTCTTTAATGCGCTTGCTTTTTGGGACAGGGCTTTCAACAGTTCCCATTTATCGCCTCAATTTTATAGCAATAGTTATGTGAAGAGGGATGTGAATCTAGCAGTTTTTTTTATATATATATACGAACAGATCTGCTTTTGCTCACACTCTGCCGAGCTCGCTTACATGGTATCCATCAGCAGGGAAAGCAATGCTCCGTGCTTAATGATGACTGTAAAGATAATTGAAAGACAACTTTCATAGGCAACATTTCACTTTGCCACACTGTTGCTATTAATTTGAGTTGAATTCTGTAATATAATTCTGGGCATGTAAATATAGACACAAAAAATACATTCAGAGTTTCAGTTGGACTTTTAAGTTAATAATGTTAATACACTATGATAACGGGTAATAGAATATGAGTTATTCTAGGATCTTGAAAACTCTCTGATTGTATTAGTGTTGATATAAACTGAAAATGGCTGGGGAAAGTGATTTATCGTTTGAGCCTGGAACCAAAAAGAAAATTTTAGACAATAATGAATAATTTAAAAGTAACTTCACTTTTATTACCATTCTTTGGATACAAATCACATAACCCTTTATAAGTATGTGCAGGATGAGAAATTAATTGGTACACGTGAAGGAAATTGAATCAAAATATACAAATTAAAAATTTGTCATTAATGAACCAAATCCAAATGTTCTACAACATTGTGTTTTATTGGTTGGGAGTACTGAGTAATCTCACAAGGGTGGGTTTTCTGCCAGGCTGGCATTTTTTATAAGGAAGGCTGAAGTGTCCTTGCTTTCAACATTTGACAGACAGTTTGGTTTGGTTGTCATATGTTCATTATTGAAATGACATTCCAATATTGAACATTTGACAACCCCTGCACTATGTCTTAATACACACCTCAAGTTAGTCTACTGTACTAGTCTACTGTAGTACCATGAAATGTCATCTTTAGTTATTGGGGATGGGATACCAAATGCATTATTAGAGTTGTTCTTCAAGGCCAAATCAAACTAAATATCAGTCATAGAAGTAAATAACCTTGTAAAGTCCCTTGTTGAACCAAGCCGTTCATTTATTGGTGACAGGACTAGGACAGTATCAGTGTCAGTATTAGTATCAGTGAGTATGAGTTATACTGTATGTCTCATTCTCACTGGTTTTATCATGTGGACATAGGTTTCGTAAAACATAATCACGTAAGCACACGCGCGCACGCAGAGACACAAGTGAAGCTAAACTAAAAACCCAGCATTAGGTTAGCCCTAGACAGGACATTAAAGGTAGATTAGTCTATACCCATCTGAAGACAAATGTTTGAGTTCACCTGATTTCTACAGTCAATCTAATCTACAACATCAACAACATTTAATCTTCCTTTTGTATAAAGAGGCTCCAGCAGTTTGTGCAGGCTGCTGTCTGTCTGCTAAGCCAGTCAGTCTTTGGTACAGACCCAGTGAGCTGGGTGGAGGATTGGGGCCAGAGTGTGAGCAAAGGGATGGACTTGAATCAAAGGGGCTTCTGACGAGGAAGATATATGATATTTTAATGTGGAAGAGTTGAGAGGAAACCAAAGTGTGTGTGTGTGTGTCTGTCTGTCTGTCTATGCCGCCGTGTGTGTGCATGTATGCGTGCTTGTGTGTTTGCGTGCATGTATGTCACATGACGAGGTTGGTTGCATGTGGTAAAAGCCTGATGCATGTCGAGGTGGGGAACTCTTTGGGATTGACCCGATCGCCGAGCCGCGCCTGTGCTCTGCGCTCACACTTCCAGGCTCGTACCGGGTGATGGAACAACAAAAATGCAGGGACCATTTTGCAGAAAGGTGGTACATTGTGTACGACGGCACAGTAAAAGTGTTTTTTATACATGACCCGTAGGTGACATATACAGGAAAATGAGCCCAATGGTGGACATATGCCCACCAGGGTGTGACGTAAAGCTGTGTGGCGGTACAGCTGCATTACCATTGAATCCACGTCGTAGTTCCGCTATTCACGCTGTCTTCATCCACTCTGGCTCATCAATTGACAATAACAATTTTCTTAACGGCAGCAAACTGTCATTTCACACCCTTTTAAAGTTTGGCTGCAGGGAAAGGCTGTTTGCAAGCGATACCGCGGCTACAGGGGTGTCTAGAAGTAACTACGTGTGGATTGTGGATGAACTGTACCGATGATAATATAATATAATTGAATGACCGTGGCTACACTTTGCATTGTGATCTCAAGCATCTTAACCAGCCGCCTCGTGTGACAATAGAAAGGGTTTTTGATCTTGCATGGTGTTTCCTTTTCCAACATGAATTGCAGACGTGAACGTCGCTAACTAAGAACGACAGCTTCTCAAACCAAACACGGTTCATCAATGGGCACCAACATTTTCTACAATAATGAGGCATCAATTAAAGTTATATAATTTCACATGACACCCGTATAGTCATTAATCAGAAGACACACACACTAGCAATAGGGTTTAAAGAGTGGTGTGCTCTGTAGCCCTCATGTTATTATACAAATGACGCTCTCTGAAACGTATGAGTAAAAAAAAATTTAATAAGTAGAAAGCAGAAATAACCCTGACACCAGTGGAATTCCCAGAGATATGCCAGCATTTGTAAGTAAGTCCTGGCTTGTGTAATTTAATTACCAAATGCTTATTTTTGAAAAAGCTTTAAAGCTTGGATAAGCAATTTATTTGAGAAGTCATACTTGTTATCTTTACATCCCGATAGCAAAAAAAGAAAATCTGGTATCTGTGGTTGTCGTAGGTCTGTGATAAGCCTGTCCAATCATTTAATTCGGCCCGAATGAAATAATTGGATGGCCTACCAGTCTGTCTACCCTGCAACATGCCAGCTCTGCCCGTGCACTCATTGCTTATGACCAGAGTCTTCAGCAAGGCTAGGCAGAACTATTGGTAAAGCTAGCTAGCTAGTCACATGTTTTGGGGGAGTGGCTTTTGAGGGAGGCTAAAGGGAGGGGCGGAATTTGTTCGGTTGGATACTTTCAAAATCGAGCTAACTCTGGCTGGTTCTCCAAATTGCCTACCTTAGCTTTAATGTTTTATGTATTTACTTATTTTCACCTACTGTCTGTTAAGAGTGATGAAGCAGATCACTGAAGACCAAGGCTATGTTAGGGGTTTTAGTGTGACCTGCATTGTTCCCTTCAAAGGAAATAAATGGTCATCCATAAAAATCTAAGCTGCTCATCACCCAATATTGAGCAAAGGATGAATGAAAAAGTAGTCTTCATTCTTAGAAGAACTACCTTGAAATGAGGCAGTTCATTTCATATTGATGCTCATGTTGTTGCTGTACATTACTTCATCCTTGGTTGTCTCTCATCTTTTTAATTTTAATTATACACCCAAATAAACATGAAAACATCTTAGTCAAGAGGAGCTTGGAAAGAATCTTATAACATTTATTGTTCCTATTAGTAGAGAGAGAGAATGTTTTCATTAAGTGTAACAATATGAATACTAATGAATACAAGGCACAATGTATCACTTCAGTAACAATAGTCTTGTGACCATGAAATGATCATTGCTATGGTGGCATTCATATAACGACACATATAGTTTGTACTATACATGTACTATACAAAGTATAACTTTGTACTAGTTGCCTAGTAACACACATAAGGTATGTGTCACCTGTCTCCAGACACAGTTTGGCCTAAAGCCAAACACTTGTTAGAAAGTGTGCATTTACAAGGAGAAATACAGGAATACACTTCTTGTCCTGAAGCTGACTGAAAGTAGAAACACAATTAGCTTCACTGAGCCAAGTGGTGCATAGAAGATATGATTCACTCCTAACACATGCAATTAAAGATAATGTTGTTGCTTAAGGATCCTCCCGGAAACAGGACATCCAATACACGATAGCTTGTATTCTAGGAACTCATAAATTGGCTTTTTACTTTTTACTCTGGAAAATATATCACTTGAGTGAGTACATATGTTGTTGAGCTACAACTGCTTCATCATATTTTGTTTTTTAACAAAGGGCTGACCATATCTTGTGGTATTTTCCATGATGATGATTCTTTTTGCCTCCAGGCTCTGTGTATATATACTGTAGGGTTTTTTCCGCTTCTGCTTGCAGAGGATATTTTTGGAGTGATTTCATAAACAATTAGCTTCGGGGGCCTCGCTTGCTCACATCAACATGTCTTCTCGTGTTTTCCATCTAAAACAAGGCGGCGATAGATATGTATGTTCCTGTTCAAGGCAATGTCATCCCTTCAACTTGTGAGGGAGCCTTTCTTATATGTTCTTTCCGCCTCTTCTCTCTGGACTAGTACTCTGAACCTCACACTGTCATGTTAACCTCCTTCTGAACCCCTCCCCCGCTCCTGCCAGCACCATGGTAACCCCCTCGCCCTGCGTCTATGAGGCGCTGCCCACCAGCTAATGTCCAACATTTCAAACAAAAACAAGAGCAACGGTATGTCGACTGAGATCACTGAATTCCAGTCATGAGAGACATCGTCAAGAGATACATCAGAGATTTAAATATACATAAATATGCCATACGTCATAACATTTTGTACAGTGCAACCTTCCACTGTTCTCCGTTATATATATTTTCATGAAGGTACCCTTTCAATTGCTGATTGTACTTCCCTTTTCATACTGTAATGGCAGCCTATCCTGAGCTGTGAATGTAATGTCTTGAGAGTCTATGGTTTAATGTTTCTAAAGTGCCCTGGTGCAAGGCAGTGCAACAAACATGCTTTTCTCTGGCAATTCCAGAATGATGCAAACCACTGTGTTTATTATTCTTTATTATTCTTGTTTACTAATAAATAACTTGAATTTCTCTCAACTCAACAAGATCTTGAATGCATTTATGAAATAATGAATCGGAATGAAACTGTGATGACCACTTATTGTTTACTTTATTTATTTAAAACAAGCTGGTCATTACAATTTAGTAATCCACTATGCAGCATCATTTTAGTGGGATTTTATAGGTGTATATATATGTTGAACTTCTTAAAGTTTATATTTCAAATACAATTTTTGTTTTACTATCTACTAGTATTACTTTGAGATTGATATCCCTACAAGTTTTTTTTTTTGAGCTTACAAATAATTACAGTAGTAAACATTGAGGACCTTGTTGCTGATGTCAAAATAGTATTCATAAAAATTCTGTTGATATTCAGAGATAAATAAATACACTTTTCTGTGAGTAAAGGACAACTGCAATTATTTTCTGCTAGCTTATCAATTATACATTCAGGGACAGTGGCACGAAACTCCTGATAAATGGCAAGGTCAGGATATTGCATTGAATAGCCATAGTAAAAGTTTATTTTTGACTAACTGCTTGTTTTTTAACACTTTGTTTTGATAGAATTGCTATGACTTTTGTCATTCAAATAGTTCAGAATATTCAGAATATATTATTGTTTATAGTTGCAATTCTCAATTTAATCAATTTCTACTACTTCACTGCTCTTTCCACGTACCTTTGTTTCCATGCATCTAGCCACAGCTTCATTTACCAGTGTTTCCTTCTGCCAGTACTTCCTACTTACCAGTAAAACCTGCAGCAAGGACTTGATCTGATCCCCGTATCCCAGTATCCAACCACCATCCCCTTTCTAATGACAATACACTAAGGCAGCCATATATCACACTGTTTTCTGAAAGAGAAAATTATCATGAATGTCAAGTTATTACAGCATTACACATGAGAGTTGGGAAAGAAAGGATGTGATGGCCCAGCGATCTGAATACTGCCATGAAATATGTAGACCTTCACAGAGCCATACTCAATTAACCAGCATATGAATCTTCTCGCTGGCTATGCATTGTATTAATGTGGTAAATAATACAATTAAACTGGTGTTTTCTTATCGGTGTGTTTGATATGGATCCAAGTTTTATATGTTAATGTCTCAGTTATTATGCATTCTGAAAGGAAAGTGGGAGAGAAAGCAAGAGAGAGACAACAGGAAACTATCACAATAACTGCACAACCCTTGATTGAATTATGAATAATTTCTTTTTTCGTTTTTATTCCCGAAGCATTTCTTTATTTGATATAATGCTTAAGGGAAAATAATACAAAAATACACTTATACGTTAGATTCAGGGTGCATTTATGATGAGGGACTTCTATTGTTGCCACAGGCAGACTCATGCTTCCATTTGTCCTGTCTTTGGTGGACAGAAGACAAGAACGTGAGATGGAGGTGGAAATGAGAGACGGCAACTCGGTAAAGTAAACCATTGGCTGACACTCTTCTTTTTGTTTTGTTTTGGGACATATATCGGCATCCTCTTTGATGGGGCATCCTCTAGTGAGAGCCGGCGGCATTACTGCAGATCACGCCGCAGGACTCTTATAAGGTAGGACAGGGAAATACTACCTGGATTACACCGAGAGATCAGGGAAAATACTATGACACCCTCGCTTTACTACTGAAATCCCCATGCTCCTCTTCCAACATCTCCACCCTATGAGTATTAGTTCACAAAAGCAAGACAAGGCAAAGAATATCCGCAAGTACAGTATGCCAATGGAAGTGAACATGGACATTTCCAAGGCATTTGGGACAAGCTGTCATCTACTTTTGTTGTATTTTTAGTAGTCTTCATCACACTTGATGCTCAAGTTATCTAAAAATACTATCTAAACGTAACTATCGCTATGGTTTCCTTGATTTTATTACCTTGAATAACCTTCATTGGATTAAAAGGAAGCTGTGTAGAGAGAAGATTAGACTGGCATTGTTGTGGAACAACATACTCACCATTTGGATATGTTGTTGACAGCCATTATTTAAATCTAATGAAACTGTACTCTTGGCACATAACCTTTAATCAGGTTGAATATTTGTCTCATGCCTTATCTAATTTTAGAATATGGATTTAACTAAAGAGGAATATTGAGTTGATTTTCTGTGTTGAATAATATATTAGATATACCCTTGTGCCTGCTATGTGTTAAAGTCCTTCATGTGAAGAGAAATCTTGTTTGACAATTTCCCTACACTGGGCGAGGGTGGGTGGCTTGTGTTATCTTTATTAATGTATTTTTCTGAATTCAACATAACCTTCAGCCAAACTTAATTTGTATGTGTAGCAAGAGAGCAAACCTGCCCAGGGTTTCTTATTGATATGTACTTTAATGATCGAAATGATGGATGGCTTTCAGCAGCTGCTATACCGCAATGCTGTTAGCTGTTTTTGACGCGGCTAGCGTTACTCAGTCACCTGCAGGTACAAGCCATTCCTCTCTCCCAGCCCGTGTGCTGCCACTAAGGCAAGTTCAAACTGTGATTGTTTTCCAGCCAGGCTTCAATGATGGATGGATGGTGCTGCTTTCTTTTTTGGTTTTGTTACGTCACCACAGGTATATCGCATTAAGAACAATGTGTATTAACTCGCCGCACCCGCTACACTTGCCATTTGTTTATTGGTCCCAAAAGACAGGCAGCCTATTGATTGGCTCCGCCTTTAATGCTGGTAAATTGCTGGATTAACATTGCCGCAGACCTGTACGTTCCTGTGTGTCATCAAGCTGTAACGTATCAGTGTATTGGAATGTGTCATGGGTGTGTGGGTTAGTGTAGGTGTGTGTGTGTGTGTGTGTGTGTGTGTGTGTGTGTGTGTGTGTGTGTGTGTGTGTTTTTGGTGCAATCGACAGTACTGCGCAGTAGTGGGCACACGCTTCGTATTCATCATGGGTGCACGCTGCGCTTCTATCCAGCACAGCGACATATTTGACACACTCAATTGGTTGTGCAGCCCAGCTTAAAATGAATGAATTAGGCAAATTAAAAGACTATCTAAGGGCTCTTAATTGGACGAGAGTGTCGTTTTTTGCTAACAAAGCAAAACAATTAAAAAAGTTTCAGTCTCGTGTCTCCTAGCCTGCTCCCACTGCAGATGTAAATCACTTCTCTGTGGGATATGTGAACTGTCAGGAGCCTTGGTAGCCTTAGATCATGTCATTACGGACTCGGATGTGGGCACAGTGTGATTAGCTGAGGTGTCTAAGTGCCCTGACTAAAGCCTTTTAGGTAATTAAACTGCCAACAGCTGACCCATATCACAGTTAAGGGTTAAACCCATTACAGATTACAAAACATTGAATATATTTACAGTGCACTTGACTGTGTACAGTGAACAGCTCACTCTACAAACAATATGTTGTCCATGCTTCCATAAAAGTCTCACTAAATTATTTCCATTAGTTTATATTCATCAACAAACAGGTTGCGTACACCGACCATATTTCCACCTCTACACGCATTCAGAAGCGTCAATTGTGGATTTTATGTTTGTGGTTATAGTGTATGCATATTTCGTGGATCTATATATTTAATAACAGAGAAGCAGGGTATTAAAAGAAGAAGAGAGGGCTTCATGGGGAACTGTTCACAGGGAATTGCTGAACTAGAAAGCCACTGAACCCGCTGGCCTAACTAGCATCCCTACCTGCAGCCTGTTCTCCAACCTAAACGACAGAATATGTCGTTTGTCAATATGACCCAAAGCGACCCATATGACCGTTCGCTGGTCCAGTGCCCCCTGTCGACCGGTCGAAGAAACAGCAAAATGTCACGTTTGTTAAGGTTGTCTGCCAAAACAAAATGGATGACGCTCAAAGTAAGGCAACAAAAACACAACGATTCTTATTTGCATGGGGTTTTACACTAATTAACACGCACTTATGTATGTTATATTTCATTTTGTTGCACTAGATGCCACACAATTCTACACATTGAACCTTTAACACAACAGCTGCTCAGATGACTATTCAAACAACATGCAAGCTGCGTGGTTTCAGGGATAGCAGCGTCCATATGAATCACCATGTCAACGATAGGAAACGTTGCATTAACTAACAAACTTCACATCATATACATTCACTGACTGAAGATTATGAAAATAAAATGCACATTTATATGGTACTAAAAACATATCATAAAGTTGGCGTGGGTCGTAACCATGGGGATAACATGCCCCCCTCTTTCCTAAAACTCTCAACCCAATACGCATTTTCAGTGTTCGAATTCCATCTGAAACAGTGGGTTCACTGGCTCTTTAAGTACTGTTTATTACATGTTTCACATTGGTATTCATCTGGGCTACACTTTAGCAATGCATATAGTTGCTCATGAAAAACATTGTAAATGCCTTTTTTAATCCTTACATTTGAAATATCCATCGAACATTAACCATACTGCTGGTTCCACTTAGACATTACATGTACACCGAATAGTAATTCAAAAGACAACTAGCCTCCAGTTATGTCTATTGGCATCTGGTTTGTACGCACAAGCTACATGTGCATAAGCTACACAATGACATGCGGGTCTGACGGCAGAATACTTGCGTCACAGCACGGCTGTCCTGTCAATGCTTCATATCAGGTGAGCTTGTTCAGCGGTCGTCATCTTTTTTTTAAACCTGATTTGGTCCTGCCCTTTTTCGTTTCTCATGCTCATCCTTTCATTTTTTCCTTTTCCGCTTCATGAAATGGCTGATTTGTGCCTCTCTGTGGGACATTTTGTCAGCCTGCCGGAGAATTCCCCCAAGATGGCCAGTGAAAGTTCAAAACAGTGAACCAATCAGTCACGATTGTGTGTGTGAATGTCTGAATTCATTATAACTGATTGTGAATATGTTCTCCGGGCTTATTATAAAATGGATCCCTTGCTTCTCTCGTATTTTGCTCCCAGTTATCTGTGAAAAAAACCTTTTCCATAATGAGAAAACATAAAACATAACACACCTTTGCTCCAATGGGAACACGCAATTTGCAAGGTTATTAATGAAGCTTAACTTTTTTTACATATAAATCGAACTTTTGAATGTGCAGAAGCGATGCAGCAACCTTTCAACGTAAATGGGTTAGTAATTTGAGTTTAAAAAATATGTTAATTTCTTATTTGATGCATTGTTTTGTTGCATATCTGAAACAAATACCTTGGCATACCTTGTGGCAGGACTTAGGAAACCATATAAATGAAAGGTCCACTCATATAAATGAAAGGTCCACTCAATCTATTGACCCTTGGGGTGTTAGATAAATTGATTTACTAATGGCATTAATCACATATGTAGTATTTGTTAGTATTTAATTTGTATCCTTGCATAAACACGGTTCTGCAACACCTAGAGGAACTTTTCTTGCGTGTTATCTGACACTTCATCAAATCATTCTACTCAACTATAATGTTTGCAGTTTTATCATGTTGTCTCAGTGTTAAAAAGAAATGTTGGCAGCTATTTTTGCACTTTACTGGTAGCTGTTAAGATGCTCAGTAGCATTAACCTTCTAGCATCATCCCTCATGGGATCACAGAGTTTATGCACACTACCCATCTGGCTATAGTGTGTTTTTGTTGCGGGTGTTTAATGATCCATTTCCTTCCATTGATTTCCAGCTTGCAGTCCATTACATCAACCCCATGTTTGGACAAACACTGAGAATGAATTGATTTGTTGCAATATCAACTAATTGAAATCAAATAACTTATACTCTCTGCCTTTCTCTCTCTCTCTGCCTTTACCTCTCTGCAGTCCAACATCTCATCCACATTATACCGATTACACTTGTTTTCCATGGAACCACCAATCCATATATATTCGTCAGGTGTAAAGATCTATAATTAATAATAAAGAACTGGGTAAAATGACTGCGGTACACGCGTGTCAAGTGAGAGCAGTGTCGCTGGTGTGTCCATGCGTCTCCTCTCCAGGTAGAGGAGTGAGCTGGGCTATACCTGCCGCATGGCCCCACTGATTTGCGGGCTGAATGGTTGAAGCGCATGAAGAGATGATGGGGAGGTGTTCTTGATGGTCCCTCGTTTGATCCTTTGCCAGCTGTCCTTTTCATCTCACTTCATCCTTTCATCCTTCCATCGCCTGGCTTCCAATTCCTTTCCGTGTCCTGCGATGTCTTTTCTCTTCTCTCTCTCACTCTGTCTCTCACTCTGTCTCTCTCCCGGACTCTCTCTCTCTCTCTCTCTCTCTCTCTCTCTCTCTCTCTCTCTCTCTCTCTCTCTCTCTCTCTCTCTCTCTCTCTCTCTCTAGTCTGCTCTCCTCTCCCTCTCTCCCACTCTCCTCTCCTCCTCTCTCCTATCCTTACTTCTTCGTCATCCTGTCCTTCCCTCCTCCATCAACATTATCATCCTCTGGGCTATTAGTTTGGCACCTGTTCCTCCACATTAATCCACAGAACATAAGGAATGATCTGACATGACATCAGCCCTACATGAACCAGTCTTAATGAGCAGGTTGTATAATTTATTTGAGAAATCTTAACCATTTTAATAACTTCAAATTATCTGTCTACAGAGCTGACTAGACAATGACCTGGTCATCCTTTTATAGTGATCATGAGCCCGAAAGACAACGCAGTTGAAGCCCTCTGAGTAAAAGTATATTTGACTGGAACACATAGTGGATGGATGTCTAGCCTAAGGCTATAGTACTCACTGATACACCCTTTCTATGAAGACGGCATTGCAACAGGCATCTGCAATTTACCAAATGTTAATGATACACATGATTCATGATCCTACTTTGGCTATAGTTTCAATTAAAATATGTTATCATGGGACTTCAAACCGTGCAACCTTTCACCGGACAGCCAAGTAGATTATTTCATTGTACCCGTTCAATATGAATTGCTTAAGCTCACCTCAAACTTGACCCTTGCCTCCGTCCTGCCACTGTTTCTTCAAAGGCGCTTGCATCACTTGAGTTTGCTTCCAGTTCATCTTTCATTCAGCTTGTGTATCCACTACAGCCTTGACATTGCCCATGGTTTTCTACTTGTCAGGGGACTCTACTATTGTGAGCCAGTGTTATTAGATGCTACTTTTCTTTGTGCGTACTACCACTACATGAGGAATAGCTTTGACCTACAAACCATTATTTAAAGATTTTACTATCCACAAGACTTTGAGGCACTTTGATGCATCAGATTATTTTAAAAAGTATATATGAATTGAGAATTTGTGACTCTTCACCAATGCTCGGTTGAAGATTGTTTCAAAACCCTTTATGTCTTGTTTCTCAAGTCTGGTGTTTTCTTTCATGTGGATATGTTTCAGACACTGTGTGCATTCTCTTTGAACCTTGACTGCTGCAAATATTGAAGCAGGGAGTATACATTACGCAAGCCTAATGAATATCTATTGCCATCGACGCCTCAGAGCTGCACACATCGTTCATACATCACTTATTTCACAAACGTCTTTTTTATCTTTTATTTCTCAGAAGAGGCCATGAATATATGCAAATGTTCATGTGTGGCTGACTCTGCATCTGTCATGGCCTCCGTTTCGCTGACAGTTTCAATGGGCCATTTGCGATTAAATGAGAAACACTTGACGTGTGACTGACAGTTTGGGTATTTGCGATGTGTAAGCTGTTGCTTTGACCGGTGAGTCAAACGTGTGGTGACTGTCAGCTTGTCTTATCCTGTCAAACTTTTAATCTTCACCTCACCTTATCTGACCGCTCAAACAAGCGCCTTATTATGGCTGTTCACCAAGAATGGTCTCTTTCTTTGGAACGTGTGACAACGCATCTTAGTGGACAAGAAGCTGAGTTGGCTCTGAGCTACCGACAGTCGGCCAGTCACTGGGATTGTGTGAACTATATAGCCACAAGCTTGTCTGTCTGTGGCAACCATTATTTATTTCTCTCTGTCTGAGTTATTCTGTATTTTGTTGTTGTCCAAAAAACTAAACAAACCTCCAAAAAAGTCTGGAAGTTGCCCAGAAATACTGTCACTCCTTAGCACTGTGTGGAAAAGTTGGGACTGCAATATAAGGACAAGAAGGAGCATTATTTTGGGGTTAGGGAGGGCTGGGGTTCTAAAGTGCCATTTGTTGATGGCACCATTAGCCACCCCACAGGATTGCACAGATTCTTGGTGGTAAGTGTGTGTAGTAAAGCCTGGGGAGATATAAAGACCCCAATCCTGCTTCAGATGCCTGTTTTGTGTGTTGTCTTATCTATTCCCAAAAGAGAATATCAGTTTTGCATTTTAGTTAAAGTACCGCTATTGACTTTTGAGAGTCGAAGCCCACTTCTGTTTTGCTTAACGGCTTGTGTAAACGTTTAAGTAGCATCGGGACTGACATGAGGCATGTTTCATTAAATAGGAAGCAGTGAGTCCTTCTGGCTGATGATGAACCAGGGTGTTTAATGCCCAATATTGGACCATTGGAGCCCAGCCTGCCGGTCGTTAGGCCACCAACCACCATATTTAACTCTCATTCCAGCTCATCCAGCTCATCTCTGCACTCTTTTTGTTTTTGTCATTATTTTTTTTGTCGTTAGGCTGCTGTGCTGAACCCGTCTTGAAATTAATCATTGGTTGGGACATGGGTTCCAGACACGCATGTGATACGTGTTCCTTGTTAATGATGTGTTGGGAATGACAGTAATCTGAGTGTGTTTGTGTGTGTGCATGAGCGCTTGCGTGCGTGTGTGTGTTTGTGCGTGCACATGTGGTTGATTCTATAGTGCTTTTCTAATTGATTGTCCATTTATATATATCATTAGGTAGCTCATGAAGACTGCATCATACATGATAATATGAAGCCTGTGAATGCCATTCCATTAATTTAATGACTCAGGTCTGGGGTTTAATCCTTTCATCTGAAGTGAATGAAAGAACTAAATATCCATGAAAATAGGATAGTAATGTAATGTAATTATCCCAGGCCTGTTTATTATTCATAGTAGGCGTAAATGTAGAATGCCATGGATGTGATGTGTGAAGGTCTGCTATTGTGATAGTCTGGGCTGTAGAATGAGAGTACATTGAAAACAATTGCAGTGTCAAGATTTTAGCATATTGAGTTTCCATTGTACTCGTAAAGGGTAAAGTAGATTGAATGAGCTCGCTTGAAATATAAACCTTTAATAACCGTGTGTGCAAGGATTTTGTGTGCGTTTCTTAGTTCAAAAGGTGAACTATAATCAATTTGAGTCTATTCAGAGCTTGACGCCAGAGGTAATCAACTCACATCCTGAACTTATAACTCCTAACCCTAACTGCTGTATTGATGGTTCTTACATCTTCATTGAGCTGCAACATCAATAGTACAATAAAGAATTCTCAGGTTTAACTTAAGAAACATGAACCTTTCAGATAGCGCTAGCACACAGATCCTCGTCGATGCAAATGTTCTGGTTAGTGTTTCTTCCATTCCTTAAACACTAGTATCTCAGGTGCTGCTCACGTAGGCGTTTAATGATGGCATTCGTAGTAAACCTTGCTCAGATGGACAATCCTTTCTCTACAAAAGAAGGAATTTGATTGTCAGTTAATATAGTGGCACTGGAACACTGCCACACTTTGAACCCTAAGCAGTCTTATTTTTAAGATTTTATTTAGTTGAAGTATTTTTCTTTTACAGATATAGTGAGATTTAGACAGGAAGCAATGGAAGAGAGAGAGGAGGACATGCAGCAAATGACCCCGGCCTGGATTCCAACCCGGGTTGCTGCCGTAAGGACTGAGCCTTTATGGTACGCGCTCTACTCGGTGAGCCACCGGGGCGCCCAACTCTTAGCAGTCTTTATCAGATACTGTATCTGTATACATCACACATTCACTCCACAAGCTCTGGCGCGGTGCGAGATGCTGCGAGCACTGGGCCTGTAGCGTCCTGTGATCCCTTCTTGTTGCTTTATTCAAATCGGCTCTGAAGGTATTTGGCGTTGGCTAAAATGTGAGCTGTCCCGGTGCCAGGCTAATGGACGCTATCGAGGAGAATCATTTCCAGTGTGTATAATGATACGGGCCACAAGGCATTCTCAGGATTCAATTAGTTGTGAAACAGGCTTCTCTTTTGACGCCTGCCTCTTCTGTGTATCTGCTGAGTATCCTGAGGGGGAGTTTTTCATTTCTTCAGGAATTCCTGCTGAATGGTTCTTATGTGTTGACAGTCCAATTCCTCTGCACCCGTGGGTGCTCTTTAGTAATAGCTCAGCACTCTGCTTCCAGCAAGCTCTGTCCTTTTGATCATCACAGGGCTATGAGCTGTCAATTTCCCGAGAACAAAAACATAAGCAGGTGAATATTAGGTGAGATGGAGATACAGTTGAGACTGAACTTTAAGTTCAGATCTCGGCTGTGCAGCTGGTATAGTAATAGTTTACCACCTATACCACCTAAGGACTTTATATTTAATTTGTCTCTGCTTCTTTTTGAGTTAAGAGGGTTTTGTCTTCAGAGACAGGCTAGGAATTGTTGAATGGTAAAACCAAGGTCTTGAAAGTCCTTTGAAAACTGACCTCAAAATCATAAGTAAATTCCTATTGAGTTTATATTCCATTCAGCAAATGGAATCAACACTCACATATACCCATAGAGGCATCACCCCCTGTTCTGCAATAACTTTAAACTACCAAACAACAAAGCTATTTAGATGCCCTCCGTAATGTACCCTACTTGAACCCACTGCTGACTAATTCAAATAGACACGGATGGAATAATGTTAATGTTGTTCACAGTCATCGCAGTTGGATGGTGCCAGACTAAGAGACATTTCAGTCAGTCAGCAGCTCTTGCCAATGCTAACCGAGTTTCATTCCACTAGATTAGATGGACCGACTTCACTTGCAATTCCTGCCATATAAGTAACAAGAGCAACACAAGGAAGTCTCACACAGAATTGTTTGTTTGTGTGTGTGCGCGGACACGTGGACGCGTGGACACGTGCGCATACAAGCGTTAGCGAGTTGACGCTTGACTGTGTGCATGGGCACTGTAGAATGGGTATGGTTGTGCACACACTCTGTTTTTGTATTTATTATGTTCTATCGGTGTGCTGTCTCTTGTGGCTGATGTCTAACCCAGATTGTGGTGGTCTCCTCCTGCAGGTGGCTGTGATAGGGGCACCCCGGGGCAGGACCCATGAAGAGTCATAGAAAATGCTCCCAACCTGGGCGCCTCTGCTCTTCTTAGCCATGTGGGGGAGAAGCGCCTCTGGTGGCCCGCTCTCCTTCAGAATAGGTAAGATGGTGTGTGTGTGTGTCTGTGTGTGTGTGTCTGTGTGTGATGGAGCTTGGCCGAGCATGATAACCTTGCAACACTACGTACGTACGTGTACGTCTACTCACGTAGGTGTGTGTTTGTGGCTGTGTGTGTGTGTGTGTCGTGAGTGAAGCCATATCTTGTACTCACTCCTGCGCTTCTAAGGTCATTGCAAGAGCTGTGAAGACAAGGGGGAATTATTTTATGCACACGAATATGATTTGGATTCATTATTCAGCAAAATCATATATCACGTGTGAGTCAGCTGAATACAGAGGTCTAACGTGGAAATGGAGCTATAAATGTGTTACCGATGAGCATAAACCAATTAATATTCACATACACGCACGCACAGGCACACTCACACACAAAAAAGAACATGTACGTTGTCTTATCAAATTGATTCCAATCACCATATTGTGGTCTGCACTTATAGTAAAAAGAGACTGACAGCTATATAGCTCAGACCAGGCAGTGGGCCAGGCAGCCTCGTTCAGGCAGGGCTAAAACCTGCATCAGCCTCTCACAGTGGAGCCACCGGGAACCGCTCCATGTTGTTCTCTTTCTCCTGCAGTCAGCAGCTCCTTGACACACTGTTTCTGGCTCCTCCATCATTGTGCAAGCTCCACTGTCCATCACGTCATTTATGTATAGAATTTGCTCCTGTGGAGAAAGTGCATGGAGTCCATATTGCAAAGCATTTTGTATTGCTCTTTGGGGCAAAATACAGTGATTCAGAACGGATTACGTCCATGCCATAAAATGGTGTTCAGAGTGTGCCGTGTTTACGTATTATAACAGCGTTATTGGAAGTTAAGTAAGATATTGGTGGGGATACAAATATGGAGATTGTTCGACGAGATTGTGTAGTGGAAACGTGACTGAGCCAGCTGTGTTTTAGGGGTCTGCGGACACGTCGTGATGTTATTGTTGAGATGTTTTACCTGCAGCTCAGACAGCTTGAAGGAAAATAAGTTGATTTGATTTGGATGTCAAAAAACAGAAATACATGAATAATGGACAGAAATGTGTTAAATAGATGGACAGCAAGCGAACAAAGTGAACACAGTATTTTTCTTATAAAATTAGTTTCTTTTTTTTTTGTAACCCCATTTTACAGGGCCTTTCAAACTCAGTTATGTGTTTAATGTATACATGCAATCTAATTTGTTTTCAGATTACCTGAACAGTTTGCAAGTCCCAATTATATATATTTTCTTTTCAGTCTGGGCCTTTTCCCCTGTGCTTTGACTTTGAGTTGTATTCGTTTAATTTTTGTTTGGCATTACAAAGGCACCTCCAGTTCGCCTGCGTTGGCGTCCCATCACGTCAAGCCATGTTGTGCTACTTCTGGGTAATTAAGTGGTCAAACTTCCTCCTCAAATCTCTCCCGCGCACCTTCTGCCATGCAAGTTGCTTTTTCTTTGGTGTGGATGTGCATGTTGCACACCTTCTTGGTACATGCCCACTTCCTTCTGTTCAAGTAAACAAGCACACCACACACACACATGCATACGCACACACACACCGCACACACACACACACACACACACACACACACACACACACACACACACACACACACACACACACATACACATGGTTGGACACAAACAAGTCTTTGCTGCAAGCACAAACATGCCCACAAAGACACACACACACATACACACACAAACAGTGCCACAACAATGGTGCCATTTGCGCTCCAGGAGTTGGTATTTAACACTGCAGCCCCCAGAGTCCTGCCTGGCTGGCGGAATGTCACTGTCTGGCCTTCTCCTGGAATACATTAGGGCTCAAAGCAGCCTCCCCTGCCGGCCACATCCTGTGTTTGGAATAGCCAATCGCCTCACAGCGAGTGTCATCTGGGCGTTTCCACGGGATGTTCTCTTTTACAATCGCTTGTTTGGCTAAAGCTACAGTGGCCTTGTTCTGGGCACCCCGTTTGAAATCAGTCTGAGTCATGTGTTAATCCAAGTAGAATGAAGTGAGTAAAAAACATACAACAAAAGAGGGTGAATTGTATGCAGATATGTGGAAAAAGCTTCTACCATCCATTTCATCGCAATATGTTGGCTGATACTAAACAAATTTAAAATACAAACAAATGCATAGTTTAAAAGAATAATTGATTGTATGCTGAAAACACCTTCCTCTTTATTTTCCTTATCTTGAAAGGTATATAATTGTTTTTGTGGTGTTAGTCAGGATACATTTTAACTAGTCATTTCTCCATTCAAAAACACACACCCTTATATGCAGTTTGTTATTTTCCTCTGCTTGAAAGGTATAAATGCTGAAATAAGGTATTTCAGCAACATTTTCAATGTAAAAAAATTATAATCACCATCTCAAAATAGTGAACATGGTCAAATTATATCCTGGTTATTAAATACACACTGCAACAGAAAAATATCAGGCATTCATTTAATTGCTAGTTAAAAAGGGTTTGCTGCAAAGGTCTCCCTGTGCCAACAGAAGTTATATTCATTAAAAACACTGAGATGCTGCTAGAGATTCTAGTCTGATGTGCTGCATAATGTCTGAGAAGATGGGCCGACCTTCACTCTTAAAGAGCGCCTACACTCAAGAGTGTTTTTCTATGAAAATGCCTCTTTGAGACATCATTTCACAACGTTTTTTTTTATTTGGGCAGAACTTGTTAACTGAACACCTTTTTCCACATTTACCTACTGATTAGCATGAGCTCCTCCAAACTGCCAGTCTTTCCTTCTCAATTTCTTCAGATATCTGAGCTGGTGATGTGCATGTTAATTTGATGTCAGGGCGGCTTACTTCAAAGGCGAAGTTGGAGATGTGGAGGGTGGGTGAGTGGGGATATCAGGTCATTCAATTTGCAACTTTTTTTAATACTTGGATAGATTCCCCCTTTGAGACATTTTCAGTACTTTATTAGATATTTCTTTGAGGGGGGAAAAATACTTTTAAATTAATTTCGAATATTTTAAGTATGCAGCAGGGACCTTTCAAGATAAAACTGAGGGAATTTCAATAATTGAACATAAAGCAATGAATGGCTTATAATCCCTATGTTTTTGTCTATTTGTTTCTACTCTATTAAGCCTGCACAGAAGCCAAAATTGCTCATTGAGGAAGAAGTCCTTTGGCAGAGAACACTTATAGTTGAGCATAAGGGACGGGAATCTGCAGGGACCTCACGATAGGTCCAAGATTGAAAATGTAATGTGATTCTGTAAATATTGCAGTTCTGTAAAAATTGCGATGCGATATTACGATTTCTTTGTGCAACAGTATATTTTGGGTGGTTAAACAAATACAGGTCCGGCAATGTTTGAGTCAACATGAAGATACAAGAATTGAGGAAGCAAAGAATCCCGATACTTGAATGAATCTATTTATTTTCCCACCCATAGCGAGCATGTATCTTGTTTACTAGCATATCTTGGCTGTAGCTGTCATGATGCTCGTCATGTCCTCTTCTGCTTCCTGCAGAGTAGAGCAGCAAGAGCGGGAGATGTATTATTTCTATAGTTTTTGGGTGGCTGTCCTCTTGCTCACCTTGTATATGCCTCATACTAGACACACGGCTGTTGTGTCACAATCGGTAGTTGGGTAGTTGTTCCGTTTGATTCAGGAACAAAGTCTGGGCTGATTGTCGGTTAGTGTTTGCATGGCATATTATGATTATTTACAAGTGCCTATTGCTGTATATTGCATACAGTACATTCTTCATAGTAATGCATATGTAACATGGAATAAATTGAAAATTGTAAATGTTGATTGTAACCATTGTTTTATTTATTAAGCTCTTTCTCTGAAATACAGTCAAACTCACACACACTCAGACACTATAAACGTACTCATATCAGGGACCTCTCAATGCCATTAATGTTTACATTTCTACGTGAAGCATTAGCTTAGCGCAGACAATACCGACTCACTGGAGATGCAGGCAGTAGCCACAGAGCTGCTCCACTGAAACCTGTGCCCTTCCCAGCCTCTCCTGCTAGCTTTCTACACAGCTGGAGAACATCTCGGAGGGCTTTTTATTTATATTATTATTTATTTTTGGTTGGCTCATTCAATCGGCTTGGCTCTCCCTGCTGCTGCAGCAGGTTTCATCTCTAGCTCCGTTCTCGCTCTCTCTCTCTCTCTCCGCAGGGCTGCTGTCACTACGGGTTGTGGCTGATAACCGGCACACAAAATATGAGAGACGACAGGATTGATGTGATTCTCAAGGGTTTGTTGCCAGAAATTAAAACCTATTGGGCTGGAATTAGTCGCCGTGGGTAAACCTCTATTAAAACACCTATTAGCCTGGAGTAACAGGTTCTCTTCACCTGTGGCTGTGTGTTTGTAGGAGCTGCCTGAGCCCCGCCTCCGACACAGAGAGCAGACCAGAGGACAGAAGCAGCACGTTACATCAGGCACATAACAAATAAAAACCACTTAAAAATGACAAAAACTGAAAAATCGGACAAACTAAATAGCTTCAACTATTACATTTACATACATTACGACGCAAATATGCGGCAATTTCCAAGAATCGCACTAGAGTAAAGGACATTCAACACTCATGCTATGTCCTTTCACCAAAAGATACTACCATGTCTATAGAGGATTAAATTATGAAGGAGTCTCACCTTTGATGGGTTTCTTTTCGAGCATTCCTTAATACATTGTTTTTGAGGTTGTTTCCCTGTTCAATTACTAAAAGTAGGCTCTTTTGGAGAAGGTTGCTGCGAACTGTTGCGATACAACTGCACACCGTCACGTTATTAGAAACAACCTATATGCAGCCTAATGCAGTGCAAGTTAACATTGGCTTGTATCGCCGATTGCTATCGAGATGAATGATCAATGCATATGATAGCGATAATCATAGGTCTATGAATATAGTTTACCACTATGGATGCAATTGGAGGACTATGTGTTGAGAAACGTAATTAAGCTGTTACCTCCACCATGTACAGTGAGCATGGTGACTATGACAAAGATACCCGATTAAGATTGGTTAAACAAATGTATTCGCAGCCTAAAGCCATCACATATTGACATTGGTGACTTTAAAATGTATGTTGCTTGGTCTGATAATATAAATAGCATTGCATGTATACAGTCCCATTCAGCTCCATGATTTATTTTTATTTTATTGATGTGGGAAAAAATACCAACGAAAACTCTCGTCCACTGTTAAAGGACCTTTATGTTAACCGTCATGCATGTAAACACAATGAGCAATATCAAGTTCAGCTAGAATTATCGAGGTCATGTCCATATATCATATGATAATTCAATAACGTGATTATCGTGACAGGCCTACACACACATATATGCAGCAAACACACACACACACACACACACACACACACAGTTGTCCAACAGTGTGCTGACTCATGAGTTTTGGCTGCCCCAACAGCAATGGCTGACTCATGAGCTCAAGTTGACCCAACAACAATGGCCGACTCATTTGTGCTTTTGGACCGGGTCTGTCTTGCATCTGGCTCTGTTGGCTTTTTCAAGAATGTTTGAAGTCATCTGACTAAATTAGAAAGAGGCTGAATGTCAGTCAGAGCTTGGGCGGAAGGTACGGTGGGAGCACACGGAAGAAAATGCCATTAACGTAGCCTTAGATACTAATAACTATAAAGGGTGCTTTCTAAGTTGGTTTGAAATTGATTTTGCGCTACGTGACTTAGTCTGAGGTTTATTTTATGGTCCAGTCAATGTAGAGACATGATCCGCCAGGATCCAGTATCCGCTATAAGCTTGACTGAGATCGTTTTTATTTTAATTTTATTTAAGTACAGAATGCATTGAATAGAATGCAAGATTAATCCCCTTTAATCATAGGGGACTCTCATTACACTAATGACTTAGAAACATACACATGTATAAGACCGGAGCCATGGGATGTATCTCTGCGAAATTGCTTGTTTGGTTGTGTTGTTGTCGTTGATCGAGCCAACTGACAGACTGATTATCAATTCTGCCGGCTCTCACTGAGGAGAATAGGGAGTCACTAGACAAGAAAATCCTGTCCAAATTAATTTGGAGCTCAGGTGTTGAGGGAAAGGAAATACTTGGTTGTTGGAATTAAAAATGTCTTCCTTGTGCCTTTAAAAAAAGTGTAACTCCTCTTTATACTGCATAAGTTTAGCCAACTTATGTATATTTTGCAAACATTTCTAATGAAACCCATCCTGCACAGTTGTTGATAAAGATGATGCAGGCCTAAAACTTGCCTTGAGAGGGAAAACTCCATGATGAATCTGTTAGGTTTTAATTACCAGGGTGAGTGCTGGGACCAATCGTTAGGTTAATGGCACCCATGTCAGGTACGAGTGATGCTACGCAACTATGCACCCAGCTCATCCCGAGTCGCTATGCCACATGAATTATGCAGTAAACTTGATAAAGTCACAGGCATGCGACTTTATCGGTACAGTGTATACACACACAAGCACACACGCACACATGCAAACGTACACACAGACAAAACCAAACCGCTCCGATATGATGTATCTTCACTGGACCACATGGGGACAAATTCAAACTAATGTTCGGTCTTAGGCCTGTGTCTCCTTTTCCACACAGACACACGCTGACATATTAAACCCTCTCTCCCTGTCATTATTCACCAACAAACACATGCACAAACAGTCTTCTGAATTATTAACAAGACAATTACAGGCTATATGCAGCTGCCCGCCAGAGGGTAAGAGAACCCCCACTCTTGTGCGCCACACGCTGAGAACATCATGAGGGATAATGCTGGTTTACCTCTTATTGTATCTGCAGCGAGGCGGGAATAGAGCGGGTAAACACACCCACTAAACTCACCAAACCGCTGAACACCGGGACTGTGTGTACCATGGGGCTAGGCTAGCCTTGATCTTCAACAGTGACATTGTTGCTCTCGTTTAGCAACCCCCGTCCGTCGGTTTGTTTAATTAGCATGCTGCAATGGAGGCAGAGGACCTGAGGTCGCGGGCATGTAACCTAGGAACCAAATGACTGAGGTCAAACGACAGGGGTGGGAATTGAATGGGGAGAGGGAAGGTGAATGTTATTGATTTCCCATTTGATTTAACTGAGGATTGACACGATGAAGAAAATACGGAGCGCGCAACCGCGATGACCTTGATGGTAGTTACGACGCTGTCCTTTTTATCACAGAAAGTGTATTCACAGACTCACAGTCATTTCCAGACAGGATCATTTAAGAGAGATAAGAATATAATTGATGCCCTCTTTGTTCTTGCTACATGTTAAATCCACCCTGTGACATTTGTGTCTTTGGTTCTAAATGCTGTCTATTTATTGTGTGGGTGGATAATCATCTCTAACTGTATAATGTATTTTTTTTATATATTACAACAAACAAAGGCTGAACCTGGGTTCACTCTACTTCGTATCACCATAAGGCTACTGACTATAAACAACATTAACTCCGGTTCACACAGACACAACCACACATGGCACTTGTATGGTTTCCCTTATAAAACATAATTGGTGATGGAGGACAAGATGGTGACCTGATAGCTGTGGAAGGGCACTGGCCAAGATGATCAAAGGTCATGGACCGCATGCCTCCTGACAAATCTGTCATCACTGTCCATCATGCATTGCAGCTGGAGACCCTTGACCTTCACTGGCTGACAACAGCTTAATGCATAAGCATGGGGCCGCCACATGCTGTCATTCACAATGTGGGTGTAGGCCCACGCACGCACGCACGCTCACTCACTCACTCACTCACTCACTCACATGAGCATACTGGCTATTGACTTTCATGCATTCAAACACACACATAGACAGGCAAGCGCGCATACACACACACACACTCAAATGAACTGGAGGCTCATAGCATGCATACATTAAATCATACGCAAACATGAAACACGCACTTACACACACCAGCACGTGCACATACATACACAGACACATTGCGTTAATGCATTCATACTTGCATGCAAAACACAGTACAAAAAATGATTGCTAGTTTTTTTGTTCATCTTGAAATGTTTTTGATAAGTTTGATAGTTTGTGTCGAAAGGAAATATTTCATTTCCAGGGTGGCAGAGAGGGATAGAGAGGGGTGGGGGAAGAATAATTGTGCTGGCAGCAAATACATTCCATCGTTCCACAAACAATTGCTGTGATTTACTGCTACAGACCATGTGAACAACACCCAAGATTTTTTCCCACACCCAACCAACCACACACACTACACTGGCCTTTCACTGCGCAAATGAGCAGTTAGCAGCAGTAGCAGCAGCAGTAGCAGCATGCGCGCGAAGGGGCTCTATGGTTGTATATCTCAAGCGCATGTGGCAGGGCTTAAACTAATGGTTATGAGCCAGGATGGTGTGAGACCGGTGTGTAAGTGATTTTGTGTATTGCTCACATGTGCTCCTGGTTCGTCGTGTGGACATAGTAAGGAAGGTCATACGTTCATAGTTTCTGCTTCTTTTTCTTTCCCAGCACCGCTGAAATTTTGTGTCCTGTATCTAAAGTATAAATCAAATAGAGTTACGCTTAATACTATCATAAATAAATAAATATGGTTTGAGAAGAAAAGGGGGTGGCTGAGACGGTATCACAGAATTCAATACAAAAGAGAGATCAGTGTGTGTGTGTGTCTGTGTGTGTTGATATTAAAGAGTTGTATTTGAAGTGAGAAAACAAGTAGGATTCCTCATTCTATGATGTTTTCATTATTGAAGTCCTTGCAGACCTTTAACGTAGCGGCCTGTCAGGTGGCCACATGGCACAGTTGAGCACGGACCAAAAGCTTCTCCACTCCCCTCTGTTCACCTGAATGAGCTCCTGGCACACACACACACACACACACACACACACACACACACACACACACACACACACACACACACACACACACACACACACACACACCTCGCAAAAAAGACACTGTCCAAAGCAGACATGCTCACACACTTTCTTTGACACCTCGTCCTGCCATTCTCCCTCCATTATACGGAGTCTTTGATCAGGGCTCGCTGTGAAGGGGTTGGCCCGCCCTCAGTGCTCCCGTCCCCAGATGTGCCAAGCCCTTTGCCATCCCAACCCCTGGGCCATACTTCTGGCTCAACAGATGCCTGGTTCAGGTGTGTGTTTGTGACTGTCTGTGTGTGTATTTTTGTCCGTGTGGGCACTCATCCATGTTTTTGTGAGTGTGTGTCTTTGTGTATGCATGAGGGCGTACCCTTCAACACACGGTTGTTTTTGTCATTTTATCGCTCTACATCCATGTCCCCACCTGCTGCTTTATCTGAATAACATTACCATTGGTGCACACTCAGTTTGCTTCGCCTCTCAGCGGTAGACCTGGCTGTGCTGTCGCTACTCTTCCTGCTAAGTAACTAGCTTTCTGTTGGACAGAGAACAGTTAGCCCTGGCTCCTGCTCCTGCTCTCTGGGCAGTCCTCTTCAATGGGCAGCCTACTTCAAAATAAGTCGATTTTATTTTGGCTGGAGACCAAACAAGTCCTTTGCAGGTTAACTGTTTTATACTCAATGCAGTTTTCCGCTTGTTCTGTGAACGTTCTATTAGTGAAGATACAGTATCTCACAAAAGTGAGTACACCCCTCACAGAAAATATCTCCCTAAAAAGGTTGACAAGGGAGAAGAGGGTTAAAATGGGGTTTATAGGTGGAGGTGAGATCAAATTAACAGATTAGAGGCTGTAGATAAATGGTTCTTCTATTTATAATTTCAATGGCAAGGCCCACAGGTGATTTTCTCCAGAACATTTAAACAGATGCATAAATTATGACTGTAGCGAAGTCCACTTACTACAGAGCCACCTAGGTGGCTGCCATACTCCACCTAGGTGACTTTCCTCAGGCTCCTCCAAACCAATGGACACAGGGTGGTGATGTTGAAAAACCGGTTTATTGTAAAGGTTGTGTAGAATGATACAGGCAGATGGTGCTCCATGCTGCCATGTAGGAGAGCTCTCCCTGAGTGTGTGTGGTGGTTTAACCTGTGCACACTGATTGGTCAATGTGCAACAGGTGTGCAGCCTCACCCAGCTCCAGACTCCAATCAGTCTGACTCGGGCCAGGTGAGGCTACTTAAACCAGCCATCATCCACACACACTCCCACATACCCCCAACACCAAATTGAAGCTGGGGAGAATCTTCCCCCCCCCCCCCCCCCCCCCTCCAAAAAAGAAATCCATAAATCGGACTCTGACCCAGGGTTACCATACCTAACACAAACAACCAGACTCTTCCCAGGGTTACCATACCTAAAATAAAAAAATTAATAAAAACCAACCCCATAGTCCCCACACCTCCCCAGGGTGACCCGCCAACCCACCCTCCCCCTCCATCCTGGAGACACGGAGGCCTGGGCTGCTGCCTTGACTGGCAGAGGTGTCAGCGGACTTGGCCATTCCAGGGCTGTCTGGACGGGCTGGTAGAGGTGTCAGCTGGGCTGCGGTGCTGGCTGGATGCCGGGGCGGCTAGCTGCAGACGGTTGCCTGTGGCGGTTGCTGCGCTGCCTCCCCTGTCCTCCGCTGGGATCCACAGCGCCGTTGGGGAAAGGGATGGTGTTGGTAGGAGACTGTCCGTCGTCGCTGCTGGACCCAGTGCGCCCCTGGACAGCCTTCCTGAGTCCAAAGCGGTCTGGAGAGCCCCACATTGGGCACTAGTGTAGCAAAGTCCACTTACTACACTCCACCTAGGTGGCTGCCATACTCCACCTAGGTGACTTTCCTTGGGATCCTCCAGACAAATGGACACAGGGTGGTGATGTTGAAAGACCGGTTTATTGTAAAGGTTGCGTGGAATGATACAGGCAGATGGTGCTCCATGCTGCTATGTAGGAGAGCTCTCCCTGAGTGTGTGCGGTGATGGCTGGTTTAGCCTGCGCACACTGATTGCTCAATGTGCAACAGGTGTGCAGCCTCACCTAGCTCCAGACTCCAATCAGTCTGACTCGGGCCAGGTGAGGCTGCTTAAACCAGCCATCATCCACACACACTCCCACAATGACCATTACGATCACACATGGACAGACACACACACACACACACACGTACACACCCAGCGTCAGGGCGATGGTGGTGGGGTTGTCCATTAACTGTGTACAGAGAGGTCGGTTATTTTCACTGTGCACTCAACTGTGTTATTAACTCACGCTGCACTGAATCAATTGACAGGTCAGCAGGTGCATTGTGTCCGTGTGTGTATCTGTGTCTGCTTGTATGTATGTGTGATGCTAACATCCCCACACGCACACAGACACTCACATGCACACCACCTCTTCTCCATCTCCTCCTCCTTAGACTGCTCAGGGTCAGCGCTTCAGTGTCTCCACTGTATGTTCCTGTGTAATCCCTCACCTCAAATTCAGATTCACGCCTCTTTAGATTAACCGACTCCCTCTCACCTGTATCCTGTACCCCCACCCCCCAACCTCCTTTCTCGCTCTCCTAAATCCCTCTCACAATGGCTGACACTGTACCATCCTTATGATTCAACACACACAGGAAAACACTCACAGAGTTGCAGTTTGCATTCACCGATATTTCCCATACAGAGTGTGCTGAGCTGCAGGTTAAAGTGTGCTGTTGGGGGGTATTCTAGCCTTGTTCCTGGCGGTCTGCCGGCTCCATCGTGTTAACCTATTCTACGCCGACACTTTAGCTGATGAAGCCTCCACATGACACAATCCAACGCCTCCTCTGTGCTTTTTTTATTTTCTCTCTCTTGCATGGAGATCTAATTTGGGTGTGTACGGGTGGCCATGTGTGTGTGTGGGCATGTGTGAAGGGTTAAGACAAGGTATAAGCGGAACTGGGGAAACCTATTAAAGTAAACTGTACGGGCATAATGATGTTCCCACAGGCCATTCGCTGGGGAGAGCAGACACACCACACTGTGGGAGTAAGACACACTGGCGACACCTCCATTCTTACAACTCTTGATGCTGCTGTTGTTGCTGACTAGGTTAAAGTTAAAAGCATTTTGGCACTCGCCTAATTTCCACCGGCGTTCAATCACTGCATCCAATCAGATCAATTGCTTTGTGTGACGCACAAGAACAGGTTTATATTTATAAAATGCCATTGGTGCTGGCTTTGTCATTGGAATCTCCGATTCTGTCATCTCAGAATGATGTTATACTGATGTAACGCACCACCTTGACCTTGGACTTGAAAGCTTGAAGGAATGAGTGAGTCAAGTTCATTTTTGGTAACAAACTGTGCACTGACTGTGTTCTCTGAGCTAACGACGACCTGACTTTGTTTACAACTCTCATCCACGCCACTCATCCACGATGGACCCTTCTCGCTGCTGAAATAGTTTCATCATGAACGGCGTCAGCGTTTCCCTAAGACCTTCCCAAAATATAATAAATGATGTTACATATTTGAGCTCTTGAGGCTCCTGGATACCAGACTTCTCCATTTTCCGCCCCACTTTTCACATTTAGTCACAGCGGTTCTTGGGGGTGGTGCAGGAAATCAGAGCACAGCCCAACAAAGCTGCTGTAGTCATTTGCCTTCTGCGTAACGCGGGAGGGCGGGGCTGTCTGGCGGCCGGTGTTACAGAGTGTTCTCTCGAAGGCGGCGGTAAGGGGAAGACAAGGGCTGGGGGAAAATCAAGCCACAACTAAACACATACAGATTTTTCTGGGGCACACAATTAGAGAAAGTGATTAAAAGAAAAGATAGACAGTCAGGGATAATAAAATACATCAGGAAAAACATATTCTAAATGGAGCCAAAGCCTACAGATTGCACATGCACAAGGGGATGCACTCACGTACATGCACATGTGCACAAAACCCACATTTACAAACTAGTACAGAGAAGTGCTCAAGGACATATAGACACAGACAAATGCGTGTAAGCGATGCATCCATGGGCGTTCTGAATGTGTCTGGGCTCCAGCAGGGCTCCGAGGGGCACCGCTACACCTTCAAGTAGCCAGTCTTTGGTGATCGGCACATTGGAGACACGTTAGATGCCTTCCTTGCTCTGTCTCACTCTCTTGTCCCTCTCTATCTCATCTCTCTCTCTCTCTCTCTCTCTCTCTCTCTCTCTCTCTCTCTCTCTGTCCCTCTCTGTCTCTCTCTGTCCCTCTCTATCTCTCTCTCTGTCCCTCACTATCTCCTCTCTCTCTCTCTCTCTCTCCCCTTTGTCTGTGTGTCTCGCCCCTGGAGGGTTTCTTTAACCTTTTGTGTTGCTGTTTACTGTGTTCAATCTACTCAAACGATTCCTTTAAGGGGTTACATGTTTTTCCTTTAAAAAATATATTTATTTTCAATTTTTGTTCTGTGTTCTTCTTGTTCTGGTGCCTCATATTATGACAAAATCATTTTTTTGTATTTTTTGCTGTGCTGCTTATTTACTTCATGTCACAATATAGCGTTTATTGAGTCTTTTGTTTTTGCTATGTGTGCCAGGCTTATTTTCTGGGAGAGAGCGAAAGAGGTAGAGAGAGAGGAGCAATTGAGTGGGAATGATATGACCTTGAGTTACAGTCATGGTACAGTCATTGGGAACCTTGCAGTTGTCTATTATGGTGAAATATACTTGGAGAGGCCATGACATCAGCTGCATCTGTTGCTGACTGCCCTGTAAAAATGGGAGATACAGAGTCAATATTGTATGAGTAATGGCAATGTATATGTATGTGTGTGTGTGTGTGTGCATGAAGGGGATAAAAGATGTGACGGTTGTGTTTGAGAGGGATGGAGAAGGAACGGGGACTGACAGGGAGATACGAAAAAAAGTGTTTGTGTGTATGTGGGGCGTGTACACACCTTTATCTCTTTTGTGTGATACACACACACACACACACACACACACACAGCAAGTGAGAGAGACAGTGTGAGTGCGATGTGTGTATATGCATATTTGCGTGTGTGTGTGTGTGTGTGTGTGTGTGTGTGTGTGTGTGTGTGTGTATTTGTGTGTTCACAAGAGAGAGCCAACAAGGGGACTAATGGTCTTTTCAGGCTGTGGATGAGGCTGGCATTAGGCTGGCATGGCCCTAAACGAGACACAATGAGCCCAGTCCTCCTGGGGGTCCTGACCCACTGTAGTGGATGAACGTTGTCCTGGGTGACTGATACTCCATTTCCCCAAGCCGGTACATCAAAGACTATCAGCGAGACAAGACACGACCATATGGTAATAACAGATAACACCATGGTGGTCCAAAAAACCCTTTACGGCCATCTTTGAATACCTCATATGTATGTGTTTGTGTTGTGTGTGTGTGTGTGCGTGTGCGTGGCAGTAATGCTGTGTGGGTGGGTGTATACTTGCACAGCTGAGACTGCACACACATACGCTCGTGTGTGTATGTGCTCACCTGAGACTGTGTGTGTGTGTATATGCATGTATCAGAGACTGGGTCTGTGTGTCCTCACCTGTGACTGTGGGTATGTGTGCGTGTGTAAGTGTGTTTGTGTTTGCGTGCGCATATCTGGCTATGTGTGTGTGCACAGGCCTGTGTATGTGTGTAAACACACCTGTGACTGTGTGTGTGTGTCTGTATGTCTGTAGTACACACTCGCGGGTCAGACTAAGACTATTGTCCTTGTGTGGAGCCTATCTAGGCAGCCCGGAGCTGAAATTAAGCAGAGAAACATGACCAGCAGGTTTCCCCCAACACAGGGAGGCTGGTCAGCAGAGGCTTTCAGGGGATGTAGGTTAGGTCATGGAAAGTACACACATTCACTACATGAATGTACTGAATGTGAGGTAGTGTGTTCAGACCACCCGGTGTTAACCGTACTCCCACCCGGGAGGCCTTCTTTCATTCATTAATTCTGTGTGACGGCTGGCGTACCAACACTACCGGAGTGCCCTCAAGCTAGGTGCTGAATCCCTGCTATCTCCGGCACTGCTTTAATTCCCTCTGACCTTCGCGTAAAAGGTAGCATAGAGGGAGCCAGCTCCAAGGAGAGGCTAACCCTCAGGGAAGGTAACTTAGAACTTTGTGTGATAAGAGAATGGCCGGGTTTAGAATCTAAACCGGTTTACTCTCATCAGTAAACAGTTAGGAACAAAATCTGTTCATTTTCAGATGTCAACGTTTAGCCAAACCCTATTTGCAGAGCAGAGCCCTTTCTTGCCAATTCCGTTATTGTCCCAGCTGTTTTTGATCCGCAATTTCAGGGCAAACTGTATGAGATGGCCTATTTCATTAATATTGGAAGATTGTGTGTTCTGTGTGGAATGTTGCTGGATGGGAAAATAATGGACAGAAATGAGAGATGGAGCAGAACCAAGGTAATCAAACAGGGCAGACATATGTCTGTACAACAAATACAATATTCCAACTACACCAAGTTTAGTATTGTTTCCCCCTTCCACCGCAATACACACATGAATACCATGAGCGACGGTATTTAATGAGTTAAATGTACCCTAGGTTAAACTACAATGATCGTTCCTAACCGTGACATCAAGTCATTCTGCTTTGTGCTTGTACATGGTGCTCTGTTACTGTATACCGGAGCACTTCTGTAAAGAATAAGTGTCCTAGAGACTGTTTATCTTCCCATTCTGTTTACACTGATGACACACAACACATACACACACACACACAAATGCTCACCCACACACACACATATACACACACAATCACGCACACATAAATATTCAGACACACACATACACATACCAACAAACACAATCACACAAAAACCCACACATACACGCATACGCCCAGTCATAAACAGACACAAACACACACACACAAAAACATATATATAGGTATGTTTGTGTGTGTGTGTGTGTGTGTGTGTGTGTGTGTGTGTGCGCGCATGTGTGTGAGTGTCCGCTGGACAATTACAATAAGGTGGCTCTACCTGCAGGCCAGGCCGGTGGAGTGGGGAGATGGGTGAGTGACAGGTAATGACACCCACTGAGAGCTGAGAGGTCCCTGAGGGCCTGCTGCCTGTTCACCTGCCACACACAGCGCCCGTCTCACATCGCTGGGGTCTGTTGCCGCGCTAACATCGCACACAGCAAAGGGGCTGCCTTCAACATCGTCATCATCGCCCTCCTCTTGTCTTCTATCTATAAGTTCTGCTAATGACTATTTGTGGTTGTCTTATCTCATTATCGCCTTCTGTGATCAGGTCTTCAGAGGCCATTAGAGCTCTCTCTCTATATATATTTCTCTCACCTTCTCTCTCCAACTCTCTAACTCTGTGTCTAACTCTCTCTCTCTCTCTCTCTCTCCCACACTCTCTCTGTCTGTCTCTTTGACTGTCTCCTTACCTATAAATCGTTCTGTCCCTCCCTCTACTGACCAGTGTTTCTCCAACTTGAGAACTCAATCTTACTCAATCGAAGATCACAATCGCTCTTCCTCACTCTTCGTCATTCAGCCCAGTTTTCCATCAACCTTCCTTCCTTCCTTCAATCCTTCCTTCTTTATTGAGTCTAAGACTGCTTTACCCCCAAGTGGCACCTAAACCAAGAAGGATACCATTTAGAAGATAATAGAGCGAAAGTACGACACAAGCATCACACAAGAGAATATATGCTTACAACTGCCAGCATTCACCGTAGCAGCTATTCTGATTGTTGTGTTCCACTCCACTACTACTACTACTGTCTTTTGACCCATAAGGCCAGACTATCCTGGTAAATACCAGATGGGCCGACCCACCGGGCTACAAGGCCCGTGCTGCTGCAGAAAACAACAACATAAAAACTGGCCCATGTGTGGAGATTGTAAACCATTTGAATCGTAATCAGGCTTAGTGTCATTGATTTTATGTTAGGGTTGGGAAAATATGTGATCACTATCAATATTGATGGGTGAGGTCCTTTCAGGAGTCTTCACAGTTGTCTTCATAGGGCTGTGTATATGTCTTCCCAACTCTCCTGCTTGTTCTCTGTCATACACGTATATTATGGTGTTTAGTTACATTTTTAAGGATTAATAAAGTTGATTGTATCATTTGGCAGGTAGTATGGCAAGTATTTTATGAGGAACACTAAATCACGGGCATGGATGCTTATGTGGCTTAAATGGCCAAAGGCAATAGGAACAGTCATGTATGAATATAATCTAATCTTAAGCATCTTGCAGAGCCAAACAGATAAGATTGTTTGGCCTACAGCTATCCTGCCCTTGTAGCTGGTTGAATTCATCACACTGTAGCACTTTTCGTTCCATAGTATCTTGTTCGTAGTTGCTTTGGACAAAATCAATGAAGGTAAGTACGATTTTAGACCACTGGAACATGGCATTAGTTGCACTCAGTTTAGGATATATGTGTATCTCAACCCCTGTGGTGAACGCGGCTACCTCTCTGAGAAATGAGTCAACCTGAGTAACCTGAGTAAAAGATATACAGTATGTAAGTCCTGACAGATATGGTCTCGTCTCTTGACTGGTCTGCCAGCCAGCATGCAGAAATGTGTTATGATACTGCTATAAAGGCAAACATGCTGCGCTTGCAATTCAAGGTCATCTCACGGTTGTGAACCTTGACCCTGGCTGTGAGGTACTGCTGCCCAGCGTGAATAGGCTGTCTAAACAAGGGCATGTCCAGTTCACTGTATCGCACGCTCTGTGCCCCCCCCCCCCCCCGCTATCTTTCTATGACAACCATGACTCTCATCTTTTGTGTCTCTCTGTGTGTTGGCTTGTGTTGCCTTGAATCACAACACTCATCCAAGTGTGGTTTGTGTGTGTATTACAAAATCATGTTGACATTTAAGTTTCAATTTTTGGATGGATGCCAGGGAGGCAAAACTGAGAACTGGATTAAGACAGAAAATAGCGTTTGTTGTGGAAAACCATACTTATGGAATATAGTGAGGGGGGGGGGGGGGTCACTTTGCATTGATGGGTCACTGCCACCACTGCAGCCAATAGGGAATGGGGAGCGATGGAGCGTAGAGCACTGCTACCAATATTCATGCAGGGCTGCTGACTTGTGGCTCTACTTGGACAAACCTTTGGCTTCAGTCAATACAAGTTAATTGATATAGATTATAATCACCACAACACAGCTCTTGGATAGCTTCAGGCGCCAGCTTTGGATAGCTTCAGGCGTCAACCCCAAATCAACCTTTGTGCCGGGCCTTAAAGGCCAAGAAACAGTAAAACGCAATGTTTTGTTTATTTTCCTTTTGCTCACAAGTAGTATCTGTGTGCCCAGCAAACGGCAGGTAAACACTTACCTTTGGCGCTGTGTGTAGACTGACATAGTTGTCCAAAAACACGTCGAGACAAGTCACAGAGCCTGCGTCTTATGCTCTGGTTACACAACTTTTTCTCCCTGCACATTTTCCTGGCAGCTCTCACCTTCCTTCTAGAATACCTTTGTTGGGTAACTTCTTGGATGGTTTGAAGCACTAAACTCCTAAGTGAGGGATTGTCTCCTTCCTCTGCTTCGCTGCTTAACAAAGACTTTTGAGGAAAGAGTAGCAGGCTTGATAATAGTGATGCTAGTGGTACACTCATGGCTATGGTTCTTTACATGGTTTTTACTTTTACCAAAGGGGGACATTAAAGTGGCTAGAGTGTTTTTCTCACAAGCAAAAGGTGCTGTTCTGTTTCCAGGTGACTGGGGTTTTAGGTAAAGTAATTATCCTGCTAAACAGAATCTGTACACAATGCATGAAAAACTAACATTTACAAAAACACTTATAGATCATCTCAAGGGACTTGCCCATTTAAAGAAAGGTATCCTCTACAATAACATCCTACTTATTAGATTCAGAGCCTGGGGTTGTTGCTTGGATTGTAAACATACATAGATGGCCTATTTCTCTCTTGATTAAAAGGGCTTGCTGTTGCATCTTTTCTCTCTCTCTCTCTCTCTCTCTCTGTCTCTTTCTCTGTCTCTGTCTGTATGTCTCTCTCTCTCTCTCTCACTCTCTCTTTTAGTCTTTTAGTGCCATCGACATGAAGACATGTAACGTACAGGAAAATGAACGCAGGCCGCCCCAGAGGCAACGTGAATCACATTTGTATTCATTAATTTTTTAAGTGCATCTGGTTTGAACGATTTATAGACTCATATTTCTATTTATTTATTTCCAATGCCCTGAGGGGGGAGGGGGCTTCAGTCAAATGAAATGTATAAACATATCACGTTTTTGTTCTTGCTGTATTGTTTCTGGGAGACTTGCATTTCCTTTGAGGAACCCACCCCGTTGTTTATTTGTCAGACGGGCCCACCTGCGGAAACTATTTCACCGCAGCCCCTTTTTAAACTTCGTTTGTCTCTCTCCTCAGTGACACCACGTCTCCTCCTGTCACCCAGCTTCCGTCCATACCAAACCACCATACTGACAAATGGCAATGACCTACTCAAGCACACCTTTCCCCCATCCATTTCTCCCTTCACAAATCAATAACGTTAGAGCGTATCTCATATTATTACACCTTATCTTATCCTGCCCACACTCCTTCAACATGTAATATGTATGTGGTTCTGTTTCATATTATTTACCAGTATTTGTATTCCCTTATCTATTGATATTTCCTTTCCATCTGGGTCACCCATAAAGGTCCCTCTGGCACCCACCTCACGCATGCATTTGTTTCAGCACACATTAAGTGTTCCAAAAAAAACACAATGTTTTTATTGTTGTTATTTCATCCCATTGACCCTCATCTTCACTCGTCTTCAGCTGTCAGTTGGCTGAAGAAAACAGAGCCATTCTGGTCTCATCACCTTCCCGATAGATCACACACACACACACACACACACACACACACACACACACTCACACACACACACACACACACACACACACACACACACACACACACAATCATGCACACACACACGCACGTGCACATACACACACTCCCGCACACACGCATACACTCAAGACGCACACACACACACACTACCCACATAAACACTCACGCACACACACAAACACTACACACCACACACACACACATACACACACACACACAGAACTCATTAAGGCCCTCTTTTTAATTACCGAGATGAAGATTAATGGGGTGTTGAGATGGATGACCTAATGTGTAACGTCAAATAAATAAATAACTGTGTGAGTGTCAACTGACGGCTGATCAAGTGAACACTCGCTGGTCAACTCTTATCCGCTTCAGCATTTAGTCACACTTTAATGAGACTTAGCACATTGGTGTCTCCACAGTCCACACAATATGATGTGAGCCTGTGTGTGTGAAGTTTGTGTGTGTGTTTGAGCAAGAGGGCTATAATTATATTATTTGACGGCAGGAAATCAGCTTCATGTCACCAGGGCTTCCGCCAGCGGGGTTTTTCTAATTATGTAAGATTGCACCTCTGCCTTCCTCGACAGCACACACCACAAGGCCTGTGTTGAAGATGGATTAAAATAGGGAGCTGGAAATACCATCGCCAGTGCAGTCAGACAGGCCCTCTGATTGCCCCGTGGCAGCAGAGTTCTGAGAAGTTAATAAATGAAATGGCTATCAGACCTGTTGGGGATGATAAGCATGTTGTTTTTCTGACAACCAAAAGCAAAGGAGAGTTTGGCTGATGCAAATGCAGTTATGCAAACATACACACACACACACACACACACACACACACACGCACAATAAAACATCAGTGAAATTACTGATGCAGTGCTATGAAAGGCATCGATTGTCTCAGTTAATTATTGTCACTATAGCATTCAGAAGAGGAACTCCAGAGCAATTCAACTTTCTAACTATTATGTTCAGTCAGTTAACATGGAAATTAAAATGATTAAACCATTTTCTGGAGGCCTCTTTGTGTTTAAATGTCAAATACCTTTTTTAGTATTTGTGTGTGTGTGTGTGTGTGTGTGCGTGTGTATGTGTTATACAGCAAAATAACAGCAAACAATTCGAAACAACTGAAAAAGAAGATATAAATATATTTGATCTCATCATTGTGATTCTTTTATGTTAATGGGAGCCAGCAAGTCTTCATTCTTTAATTCAGAGATACAACCTAACTTATCCATTACCACCCAGAAGGGCAAAGGTATGACAATTAATGAATGGTTGTTTTTCAGTAACTTTACGGAGATGCTTGACAACACAGCAGAAACCTTTTGTTTGATCTTGTGGTTTAAAAGGCGTCTCAATGCAACCCTAGGAATTCATGATCTTCTGGGTTGATGATGTACAATTTAAGATAGGCCTGTTAACTTTTGTCAGCAGAGGCACACAATCTCGTGTTTCTCAGTGTTGGTATGTTTTCAGTAAGACAAAAACAACACATGTAAATGTAATCCCTCCTGAACACATGCCAGGTTCTGCTAATGAGCTGTCAGAATGCTGAAATGCAGAAATGGTATTTGTGTGACGCTGTTTATTTCACGTGGACAGTGCTTTGCAAAGTACTGCCATCATACCTGACATGCTGAACTCTCAATGTGTTTAAAGCCCACTCAATGATCCATCAGTTTCTTACCGGAGCTATTCACAAGTGGTGCAAGCATATGGGAGATAACTATCAGCCTGGACTTTAAGCAAATAAATGTTGCCTGGAATGCATCTATAACCTATGTACCACATTGTATCCTAAGAAACTCTAGGCAGGTGATTTAAAAACGAAATATATTTGTGCGTCCGTCCTTGATGAGAGCATCACAGGATCTTCTGCCCCTTGTTACCCTCGCCTCCCAGGACAGAGCACTAAATTGTTGGTGTTAATGACCTCCTATACTAGGTGAGGAGCCAGTTCATTACCCTGCTGGTTTATACTTATACTACTGCAGAAAAGGAGAGTCTCATTAAAGGAATAGACGAAGCCAGTGGATTCCCTCAAAGCCAGAAAGCACGTTTGTATATATTGGATTTAAAAGGGGCCATGGTCAAGGCTAAATGATCATAACTAACCAATGTCATCCTGCCATGCACGGCACACTATACCCTAATGTTTTACACATAGCTCCATTTTCTGCAAATTTTCCTGCTAGGTTTTGATAAATATACACATCCAGCTGTTACACGCACAACTGCACACATACACCCACGCAAGCATGCTCCCACACGCACATGCACGCCTCCTTTCTTGGAAAATGAAAGTGAAATTGAGCTGTAAACTTTAATGTTGTAACTCAAGTGTAAATGATGTGCTCACTCGGATAAAGGACCAATGTGACAGCTAGCATCGAGAGAGAGAGAGAGACCAAGGTACAGCAGAGAAGGGGAAAGCACCAAGTGGGGTGAGGATGAGGCCAACAAATGAGAGAGAGAGAGAGAGAGACCGTGAGAGCAGAGGTCTGATTCATAGAGAGAGATTTGAGAGAATTGTGCTAAAGGTGCATTGCATTGCATCATAGGATTATGTGTTATCTGTTATTGACGGCTGTCACTGTGAGTGACAAGATTATCACATCTCAAAAATGGTGTTACAGGATTGTGTGCCTCAAGTACATCTTTACAGCACATCACAGATAACATGTGAGATGACATTTCAGCTTATGCGGTGCCAACCATGGGGCTAGGGGCCCTTTGATCGAGGGGACCTCGGCTTTATTAACAATAGAATCAAACGAGTCGGCGTGGCAACCCCCATGACACTACGTTCCCGGCGGTGATGTATATATGCATTTCCTCTTCTGAAAGCAATCCGATGATGTCGTGCACTCTTTCTCCTATGCCTGCTTTCCCGGCTCTGCCACAGAACAACTCAAGGCCACTCATTGATTGGTTTACAAGGGGGGCGCTTTGTGTTCTCAGTGTGAACATGGCGCGGTGACCCTGCTAAACCTTGCTTGTTTGGCTCCCGTCACATATTGACCACCCTCAAATGTCAAAGTCTGGTGGAACCAGGGTTTGCCTGGGATTATACACTCTCTATAGACATGTGCGGGGCGCATAAACCACAGGGACGCTACACGTTTGTGTAGCGTGTTTTTATAAAAACATTTACTTCCCTCGGGTTGAGTGTCTGTATTGAATACGGCCACAAGGGCAAAACGGGATGTGTGATTGTTGCTCTTGTTGTGTTTCTAGATTGAAAACGGAGACTTTTTTCAATGTAGAGGCCTCAACCAAAGCAGAGATGTTTACATGGGAGAAGGCTATAGCTGTTGACTTGCTGCACATAATTATGCCTCAAAGTCCCTTTATGATATATAAAAAAAAACTCCACTATTACTACTATAGTAGTAACTCCACTATTTTTACTGTCCACTTTGTGGACAATAAAAATATTTCCTGCTCTCTATAGCTGTACAATAAGCTGTAACAGTTAGGTTCAGCGATTGCATTTCTCAATGGCCGATAAATGTGTGAGACATATGCCCTTGTTTTGAAGTTACGAAGGATGGCACAGCTTAAAAAATCTTCAAACCATGAAGCTGGACCAAAATCTGATGTGGGATTAATATAAACTATATTCTTTTGTAAATTACGTTTCTTCATGGTATTAGGAAGAAGACGAATACAATCAAAACCACTCCATCTTTTTAGGGCACTATCATGCATGGGAGATATTCTTTGCAGCACACCATTCGTCTTCATTTAATCTTAAACATATCAATTTATTTTAGCTGTAAATTTGATTAAACTCCATTAAAGGGCATTCAACTCTCCAGTCACAGTTAAACTACGGTTAAAACCTTACATGACATTTCTGTGTTTGCTTTTGGCTCCTCATCATTACATATAATTACTGCACACTGAACAACGAATGCCTCAGACTAAAGATAATTAGCTTCATCCCGATTAGAAGGTGCTAGTTATCGTTATTATTTCCACTGCGTTATTGCAAACGCAATTGTTTTGTTTGAACATGGTTATTCGTCAATTACACTCGTTACATCCCATAGGATTGTGCTTCTCGTCATAAAAGTTTACCCATGACTTTATTAATAGTTGAAAACAAGACACACACTATTCAACTTATGTTAATGCATTCTTGCGCCTTGTTTATTGAAGACCCCTTTCTAGTCAAGGAACCTTTATCTCATGGTTCAGCATTTGGTTTGTTATTTTCATATATACTTTTTTTGTAGAATGACAATTGTTCTTATCCTAGATCACATGTTGTTTACTTGCAGAGCCTAATTTCACACAACTGCTGTTGCAAAGGGTTCCTATCAATAAGTATTCACACCATCTAAGGATATACTCTGGTGCAATTTAGTGCTCCCTCAAGACCTCAAGAGTTCCTCCTGGTACAATGGCATTAATACACCCAGATCCCTGACTGCAGGGACCATGGCTCACTTAGAAAGCTGTATAAGAAACAACTTTTCAATGGACTCACTGAGAAACCTAATAAGTGCTTCTTCTTCTCATTATTGTTCTTAAATAATGAATTAGCAGACATGCATTTCTGTACAATAATTATGTTAATGTGAACACAACGGGTTTGAACCATTGCAGATTATGTATTATTCATATTTTTTCATCACTATCTCATTGCGCTGCAGTGCTTTGATTTGATTTGTAAAACAAGCGACTATCCTCTACAATCTATCTCCAAAGCTGACTGCTCCAATAAGCAGGGTTGACTTGACTTAAAGAAATTCGCAAACCATATCATGTTCATGAAGTTCTCTTTTCTTGATTTTGTTTTAATCATGCAGTATGTAACTGGTACAAATATAACAAGCAAAAGTTCACAGTTCAATGGAATGTATTACACCTTTTTTGTTCAACTTTACCATATAACACACACACACACACACACACTCACATTCATACACAAACACAAACTTATATTATCCCTCTGTGTTTCCCCGCATAGCCGCCATCCTTGATGACCCGATGGAGTGCAGCAGAGGCGAGCGTCTGGCCATCACGCTGGCCAAAGACAGCATCAACCGCAACAGCAACCGGTCCACCACAGGGAAGCTGGAGGTGGATATTTTTGAACTGCTCCGGGACAGCGAATATGAGATGGGGGAGACAAGTAAGTGTGTAGTGTGTGAATGTACGGGGGTCTGTGTGATTGTGTGTGTGTGTGTGTGTGTGTGTGTGTGGGGGGGGGGGGGGGGGGGGGGGGGGGGGTCTGTATGCAGCGATACGCCTGGTAAGTGTACGACTATTGTGAACAAAGTCAAATAAATGATTGGACCTCGCTGACAGATGTCACAGTGTAGCATGAGGATAGCGGCGTAGTGGGTTTATGTCTTGGCTCAGGCTGACCTTCGCAAGCTTTAATGTTGACGAGGCTGGGCTGAACAAAATACCTTTTTATTTCAAATTAAAACCTAACGTTTCAATAGAAGCTGAATGTGTTGGAGGGCAAACAAATTACATTATTACATAAATTACAGCTATTATTTGCTGCTTAATATATTTGTTGCTACACATGTCTTTTACCCGTACATGTGTAATAATGGATTATACTGATTAGCGAGAGAGAGCACATTTACATGCACATACAAGAATTTGTACAATAGTCTCCCTCCCACACTCTTAAATATAGCAATCTCTATTTCACAAAGACTGGATTTCCTTGTGATTTTACATAGATCATTTTAGAAATCAGTCTAAAAGAAAATATTCTCACACTACGCCATACTGCCAGACTATGCCATCCATAAGTAGGCCTGTCTTATCTTATACTAAGTAAGAAGCCTTAGTTCTCTTTTAGAATCAGTTTTAACTCCACCATGGTAAGAAATCAATATTGCCACACGTACTTTCTTAAAGAGGATATGATATTGTTTTTTTACAAGCTTATTAAACCTTTGTATTATGACATACTGTATGATTATTTCTAGAACATTTGATCTTTCATTTTGGCTTGAATTGAACAAAGGTGACACATCAGCGTGTGTTCATCCATGTGATGAGGGGAAGCAAAAGCATCATTGTCATCTTATCATCTAATTGGCGGAAATGTTAGCTTGCCAGTGAGGTTGCTGTGAGAAATGTGCCAAAAAATCAGTTGTAAAGATAATCACATTTATAGGATTTGGAGGTAATACAAGCAATTGTTTGAATACTTCTTTTAATAGAAAGATATAAGCAAATTTCATTTTCATGGTTTCTTTAACGCAACAAGATGGGAGGAAATGCTTTTGCTCCATATAGATGGGACTGTTCTTTCACCAGTTTTAATTGTCTGCCAAAAAAAAGTCCACAGAAAACAAAATTTGGCCTGACTTCCAATGAAAGTCGTGATGAGAAAGCATGGGTCCTATGTTCTGGCTTTTCTGCATTCTCTGCCAGGAGTTTGTATAATTAATGTTAAGGTCCTTGTCTATTGAAGGTCGTAATGGAATAGCACCTCTTTATATTTAAGAATTCCGGTCATACTACAGTCCCAAAAAGAGCCTTTTGGTCCTCTGCTGCAGGTCTTTTAAATGTCCCCATGGCCGGCCATGATAAAAGAGAGGCATATTTGCCCTAACGTTGTGAAATACCATCCCACCACAATTTATAAAGCGAGGGAAGCTGGCTCTGAGGGATTTTAAAAAGATATTATGTAATTTTAAGTGCTCTTTTATCCGTCTTTCAGCCCTCTGCAATGTGTGTTGTTTAATTACTTTTTGCTTCCTTGTCTTATTTGTTTAATTATTTGTTTCATCCCGGAATTATGCTATTACTCAGGGCAATATTACTACACCTACACTTACCAAACGCCATTCAATTAAATTGGTGTACATGCTCAGATCAATGCTGAGTCTCGAGAATGGACTTTGGGTTAAGCAATGTGACCTGCTGGCCTTGTTTTTTTTACCACAATCCTTTTCCAATGATTCATTAAATTATTAGAGTTCTTGACGCTGATGTCAGTGAACACCGGGTCAGTGACTGTCAAGAGGTGAATGAATACAAGCTGTTGAATCGCTCCACTCGCCCTTCTGCTCTCACATACACGCAAACACATTTCAGGACTTAAATCCATCCATCCTATGTCTGCCCATGCAGCCACTTTGTATGTGTGTGTGTGTGTGTGTGTGTGTGTGTGTGTGTGTAGTCCAGCAGGCTCAGAGAGCCACAGTGTGTGTTCATTCCATGCAGGCCCCATAGGTGACAAAAGGGATTATATATGAATTATTCGATTCACTGCCTGGGGATTCACTTCCAAAACTTGGAAGCACAGCTAGTTCATGCATTGAACTGTTTCAATGTCCCACAAGCATAATGTGTACACATGCAAAAATGCATGATAGATCGTCCATTGACACTCATGCAACCTGCACACATAAAGATACACAGGTTCTCACACACACACACACACAGTTGTGATGATTTTGACAACATTGACCGTAGCGGTTTTTAAAGCCTGGGATTAACAAACAACAAATCGTGTTCCATTTTTCTTTTTGCAAACTAAGAGTCTGGGGCATATGTATTCATGAATGAGGAAATATTAATTCATTCCCAAAGGCTTTTTTTATGCATAACAATAAAAGCAGGGGGGAGGGGTGAATTGTATTTGTTGCTTTAATAAAAAGCGCAAACTGAAAGCCATTAATGTTCCAATCAGCAGCTTGACATACAACGTCTCCGCTTTTGAGATCGCTGGTTCTTTCCCTCTCATCTGATGCATCTGTCGCCGTCTTAATTTTCCTTGCTATGTACGTCAGTCAAATCCATATTCATATCAAAGGTCATGCATCTAGATGAGTCGCGCCGTCATGATCAGCCATGGAATAAAACGTTATTAGTCTTCTATCCCGTTGAAACTGTGATCCCTAATTTTTGCAACATCACAGTTATTGCAAAGAGAAGCGCAAGGCAACACACACTCATTATCAGCCTGATTATCAAGTATTCTGGGGTACGGAGATGGTAAATTGATGAGGCAGTTGTAGATATAAATTGTTGAATTAAATAAATGTGTTAATTTGCAATGTAAGCTATTTGTCCGCAGAGTATTAACTATGAAAGCAAAACAGCTGATTAATAGAAAAGGGCTTTGTGTTAAGTGGTATGGTGCAACTACAGCATAGAGAAGTTGCTAGGGTGTTCCACTATACCAGCCATAAGGAACTGGGTTCAATCCCTGATCTCTACCCGTATGCTTCCTTGAGCCAGATACCTAATCACTAAGTCGCAGTGGATGAAAGCGCATGCTAAATGACTAAAACTAAAATATCGAATGTCACCTTGCCATTTTCAACTGAGTGCATATGACGATGCTTGACCTCAAGATAAAATTATGGGCCGATTGCGGCAAAGGCATCCATGAACCATCGTACGTTTAATGTTCACACGCTGTCAGGAGTAGAGCACTGCTAGCAATGGCTGTTGTCTGTTGTCAACATATGGATATCAGGACTTAAGAAACATACTATACTATTTTCATTAACATTAATTCTCTGTTCCTGTTTGTCTCTTGTTTGACCTCTTCCCCCACCCTTACCCTATTTTCCCTCCAGTGTGCCAGATCATGTTTAAAGGGGTGGTGGCAGTCCTCGGCCCCTCCGCTAGTCCCGCCTCCAACTCCATCATCAGCAATATCTGTGGCGAGAAAGAGGTGAGTGTCTCTTTATTCACCCATATACCCCTCTCCAACCCCTCCATCCACCCCTCTAACCCCTCCCTCCACTCCTCTAAACCCTCCCTCCGCTCCTCTAAACCATCCCTCCACCCCTCTAATCCCTCCCTCCACCCTTCTAAACCCTCCCTCCACCCCTCTAAACCCTTCCTCCACCCTTCTCATCCCTCTAACCCCTCTCTCCGCCCTTCTCACTCTAACCCCTCTAACTCTAACCCCTCCCTCCGGTGCTCTAACCCCTCTGTCCACCTCTTTAACCCCTCCCTCCACCCCCGCCCCAACCATCCAACCAAGCCCATGTCTGTACGGCTACATCACCAACGAGAGATCGCACAGCAGATTGCTGAACAATGATGGCCATTAGTGGTTGCCTGGTTACTCAACTTGTTAGCGGAGATGATGAAATACCTCCACTGCCGATCCAGGCCCAGCCGCGTGTTTCCATCGTCGCTCAGATCTAAAGAGCCGCTAAGCATGTCCTCCCTTCCACCCTTCTTGTTAGCTTGTAGTGTAGTGCCTGTTCAGCTTCAGGGAGCCTAGCAGCTATGGTTATTAGCATATTATCACTGGGGGCAGCCGGGTGGAGGTGTACAGTATATTGTTGTTGTTGTGGTTCTACTAGAATTATTCTGATGGGGAGTCAAAAATCGAACATGCTTCAACAACGCCATTATTCAACCGCCGGTTACCATTCCGATTGCTAAAGTAATGAGCAATAGCAATTTTGATATTCATTTTTACCAACTCGATCATTTTGGCAGAATAACTTCGAAGATGTTGAAAAGGGTCCGTCAAGGTTTAGTTCACTCTGGACACCAGCCAGCATGACTCAAGATTCACGTGAAGATTATTCTGTCAGGTGTCAGATATGTGTCAAGTTATATACTTTATTATGAGAATATCCACCATGATTATAGGTTTCTTACATATGTAGGCCTATGCTTTGTGTATTGATACATATGTACTGTATATTCATCTTTACACAGATGGGAAATGGAGAGACATCAAACAGCATGTATATTTATTATACAAGACACAAGTCTGCTTGGTTATGATATTATACCCAGCTAGGACTTCATTTTGCCACAGATACTGTGTTTGTTTCATCGATAACGTCATATAAATAGAAGCATATGAGGCCAGACGTTATAATGTTCTTTGACACATTATTCTTGCTAATGAGGGATCAGTCTGAGTTTTGCTGGTAGCCAGATCGGGACTGCCTGCTGCTTCCTGGTGTAACAATGAAGACATGCTCATGTGAACAAATCCCACGGTTTAGCTTCACTGAAAATGATTCTTCATTCGTCATTAAGAAATTCACAGTGCAGTCCCAGTTGTATTTACATACATTGCTTTCATCTTAACCACAAATTAAAGCAATACAAAAATAAATATGAATTTGTTAATATTGTAGAAAAACCAATCCAGTTGCAAGCAATTGTGTAACTTCAAGTAAAATATCATCGTGTCCTTGGCAGCGTCGTCATCAAAACCATCATCATCATCATTGTCTTCAGCTTTATTATCTGGGGTGGGGGGTGGTGAGGGTTTTGCCCTTGGCACTTTAAATGACTTGTTCCTATAAATGTATTATATTGTTATTTTTTCATCACCATTACTTTTTTGTACGTTAACGCTTTAACAATTAAGTTGATTGAAGTGAGATTGACAAGGGCACCAAATGGTAGAGATACCCCCTGGTGAAATCCATCAAGCCATGGTTGCCTGAAAATGAAAGGTTGATTAACGGTTTCCCCATCTATCTTAATCTTAATACATTTGTAGGTCCAAGCACTTACCATTCTTCACTCCATTTCAATAAAGTCTAGATTTTCAATAAAATCAAGTGTGGTTTTGAGTGTCAAAACAGCTATCATCCGGCATGAAGAGAGTTAGCTGACAGACAGCGTTAGCCGTGAATATGGCGTACAGGCCAACAGGTTCCTGCAAACTGCCAAGGGGAAGGGAAAATATACTCATCTCATGGGAGGGGTCTCGCTATGACTTTGAATGTGGACCCTTGCCCACAATCAGTATGTGCACACGTTGTCAGATAATGCGTTGCAGCGCCACACACATCTCTCATCCGGTGTTACATACCACAGATGTTGGCTTTCCCCCTGAGCAGTTTCCCAAAACACCGGGCTGCGATTTTGCTTGGGACGGAGCACGCTAGGTGATGGCCCAATCACCCACCAGTCAATCAATCACTCTCCTAGGTCTGCTGGCCTTGTGATGGGGGTGGACAGAGAGGTGAAATGGGGCCCATCTGGACACGCTAATGCTGACTAATAGAAAAACAGTAGCCACTACAGAGAGAAAGGCATATCCACGTTGTACAGGTGGTTTATTACCATCCAATGTGGCAAGTAATCCCAGTGTTTAAGCTTTGCAAACGCATTGATATTTTGGACCAGATATCAATCATGTTGCTGGAAAAAGGTTCTTGTAGTCATTGAGGCTTCAATCTTAAATATAAGTCGGTCCGTGCTTCCTCTTCCAACACACTGCCTAGGACGCATAGAACTCATGGTTTATGGATCTCAGAGCAGGCTAGCTTATGCTTGTTCTGCTATTCTGTTATATGCCATTGCTTTAGGTGGAGGGATGGAACTTTGGTGCTTGTTTCATGTTCACTGATGTAATGTCAGTCATCGGTTGACTGACATGGTTTTCATTGGTTTTGATTCTAACAAAGTATATATAGTAATATGCATTTGACTATAATAAACACAGAAATAATACACATTTCTCTAATGAGGACTCCGATTTAACAAATCTCTCAATTGTTCTCAAATGTAGCATTTGCTTTCACAATTGGCTGGCATGAACCCTACAATCTACATTTCATTCCCTCCATTTCATCCCCTCCTAGAATCATCTTTTATTTTGTACATTTTCTAAACAAGGTTCGTTTTTACTAATTGCTGCCCTATAACCATGCCATAACAGGAGAACACAGACATGGCTCGATCGCTGTATTCCACCGCTGGCGTTATTGGCTTGGAACTCGGTGGAGAAGTCAAGCATGGCTTGACAGACAGGAAGCGTGTAGCTGGATGGGGGATTAAGGTGTGCTGGTCATTGGCAAGTCTAAAGCCCTTGAGAGATGAAGTAATGAGATTTTTTCCCCAACTTTTATAGAAATGGCAAACAGATGCAGGCACACATGCATATAAATTAGATTCAACGTGCCAGCTGAAAAGATGCGGAAAATACAAGGAAACTAATTTAAAACATGGATTTTGAATTGTATAGGAACTCTCTCTCTCTCTCGTTGTAAGACTATTGTACTTTAACACGGGATAAACGTGTTTTACCAGTGTTGAAAATTCTACTCATTTCCCAATTAAATGTATCTTTGACTTCTGTGATAATTATTTTAGAAAGACTTCAGGGCGCTTTACTTGAAAGCAAATTAACTGAGAAAAATCCTCTACCAGGCTTGGAATAAGCAATTACTAGACACGACCAGGAGACAAAGCCAGGACACAGTTGATTGCTCATGAATTGGGCAAATTTGAAAAGCTTTCATCGGGATTTTGGAGGCCAAGGTTTGTTTATAGGTCCAGTGGGTCATTTGCATGGTTATTGTACCACAATCTTCATGACCGTGCAGCCGCTGCGTGTTTGCCATTGAACCACTCGCAAGAGTGCCTGTCCATGCGCTTGTCCACCCAGATATGCAGTGATCCACTGTGCCCTGGCCCGCTGTGTATCCACAGCATGTGTTTATGATTCTTGTTCAGTTTGTGTACAGCTGTCAAATCGGCTTTCGATTGAAAGCGTGTCTGGTAGCTCAGCAGTATGAAATGTTTTTTTGTCAAGTGGACAGTTCTTTTTTAGCACATCAAAATGGTTAGCAGGTTAACTTCAATTATGTTTCGGCTATCATGCTTGAGAAAATCCTTACCCCTAAAAGAACACAATAGTTCAGTCTCTGTTGTCTTCCCAAAGTTTCTATAGCAATCAACTAAGCCTAGATCTTTGTTTACCAAACAATGCATGAGGTTGGAAAGTGTCTGTTTCACGGTTTGTTCTGGGATGCTGAACCTCTAACATAGATGGGGGACTTTTCTGGGAATCGCCTCCTTTTGATCATCATGAATTTCTGCATGTTTGGGATAAATGATTGTCCTTATGCAATGTCTGGCAAGCACCAATGGAATGGCTGTGCTTCCACATATTCGCTACATATGTTTAGCTAATATTCCTTAAAGATTCTGACTTGTGTATTGCGAACATCAAACATTTCTTTGGTATTCTTTAATGTAACTGGTTTTGGTTAGTTCAGTTATACACACTATCTATCTCTCTGCTCATTTGTTCAGTATTGACTCAGCCACAGAGCATATTTTGATGAGTTCTGCTAATTGGATGAACAAAGTCCGCTGTTGACCAATCAGCAGGAATAGAGTAACAACATTCTATACATTATATTGTCATCTTCTTTTGGTTTATCATGGGTTAACCTAGCTGTGGAACTAGACAAATCTGCAAGCTCATGTTTTATGTGCTCTGGCAGAAGATCTGGCCCCCCTCCCATTCAGACAGATTTCCATCCAACCTTGTTGGGCAAAACAACCATTTATCTAATATGGGACGGGTTTGATATGATAGCTAGATGACCAAGATGGCTACCGCTGATGTGGAACATTCTGTTGGATCCGCGATTGCGACAGTATTAAACAAACTGGATAATATGTTTTCTCTAAAAGAAGATCAAACAACTCCACTTATAGCTTTTGTTGATAAGAAAGATGTGTTTTCCACTGGTAAGTTTAATTCAGCAATGCAGCATTCAGCACCCGTTGCTCTGATTGGTTGTATGTCTATCCAGGCATTTTGGTCTACACCCGTTGATAACAGTTCATTGAAATCAAAAAGGAACTGAGAGGTTTAAAAAAATACCCATTTGTGAAATAGTTTAGGTCAGGGTTTGTTGAATGTTGTAGGGTTTACCTACAACATTCAACAAATGTAATTCATAATGAGATTCCATTATTTGTAATATGATAAAAAATTATTGCTTACAAATGTGATTTATTATCATACATATAGTCTCATTATTTGTATTTATAGCATGGCAATGTCCTCTTATTTACGTCATTCTGTTGCATTTATTTTGTGCTCCACTGCTACAGTACTTGCCCATTTTACCTTTTTGTATTCAACCACTCCTCTGCATGTTTCCATGTCTCCTCTATTCTGCTCAATCACTTTTGGATTTTCTCTCCTATCTTTTTCTCTTTTTCCACTGCCCACGTCGTACCTCTTCAGCTCCTTCCATTACCTTCCCTCCAATCCTCCTCATCAGCAACTGTGCCTGATAACCTGCTCCAACCACCGGCGTGGCTGAGGGAAAGCTCTAAGCTGAGTGAAAGAGCAGGCCAGGGAGAGAGAGAGAGGAATTGTGTGAATTTACAAGAAAGCCTTGCACTCACTCGCTCTCGCTCGCTTTCACTCTCTCTGGCCCCTCCACATATGATCATGCATGAATACACAAGCACAGGCAACACATGCACACAAAAACAGTACACACACACACCACATCTATAGTACACACATTCAATCACCCTATTAGCCTGGATCTGTGTGTGTGTTTGTTTTTATTTTGATGTGTTCGTTCTGTTTTTTCTGTTCCAAAGTAAAAGTACAGTAAAGAAATTCATATTTTAGTCCACCCTATGCGTACAATAAAACAGTGATCATAAGAAAATAAATGTTTTTAGCAATGTGATCAATCAAACTGGTTAAAAAATGATAAGGTCTAAGTCAAGCAGTGGTTTGGTACAGATGCATAAAACTGCAGCTTGTTTATTCATGTTGGTGCCGGAGCCCTGGGAGGAGATGCAATCTGGAATATCAATAGGACCTTCAGTATTCCTATCACACTCCACGCAGAAGTCTCACATTCAAGAAAAAGGCAAAATGCTAAGTAAATTAGCCTCGCAGAACTATTTGCATGCCGATGTGAGACGCAGATACATAAAATATTTGATTTATGTTTCAACAGTCTTCATACACTATTTGTCTCTTCTTCTTTTTTGTTGCAATTTATCCTTTCCTCTGCTTGCTAGAAACTTCTGAGCCGCGGGTTCTCACCCTTCTGAATTGATTGCTGTTTTTACTCTATATACTGTCTGACTTAAAAGAAGGTGTTAAGTTATTGAAATATAATTAATCAATCCATTTAGAGTAGCGTCTAAACCCAGAGTCTAAACTTGTGAATTTGTTCATTTGTGGGCACAATTGGAAAGAAATACTTAGCCAGGGCAGTTCTTATGCGCTTACTTCTGTTGGACAAAACAAAGATACAGCTATTAGAGCTGCTAAACACTCGTTTGGAATAAAATGGCTTGCCAACTATACAATTTCGGAACGCTCCTACAGAGAGGGGGTGAGTTGAACAAAAATCCTGGCTGATTTACATCACAACGTTGACAACAGTGTTTTTGTGTAAACATTAAAGTGTTTCGCAGTGGAAACAAATTGGCATTTCAGTTGCAAGGTGGTTGTTGTTGTATTCTGTTCAAGTATTTTTTGTTAACAGTATTAGATGTTGATTTATTTTTGTGCATACTCTCTTAAATCACAATTTCCCAATCTGTGTATTAATTTAAATCTTCTTGGAAGCAATGCCACACAATGGATTTATCCTGATCCGATAGTCAAATTGCTAATATTTGGTCCGAAATTGCGTAGTAGTTCCCAAAATGAAGTTGGTGAACTCAGAAATGTAGTGAGTTTGGAAATATTCCTCTTTGCAATTGTGTGTGTGTCTTTGTATGTGTGCGTGTGTGTGTGTGCCAGTATATGTGTGTGCCTACACTTATTCTGTGACTCAGATATTTTTCCATGTTGTTCAGGATGAATATGTGTGCAAAAAATACAACACACAGGTGTCTCTCTCTCTCTCTCTCTCTCTCTCTCTCTCTCTCTCTCTCTCTCTCTCTCTCTCTCTCTCTCTCTCTCTCTCTCTCTGTATCTGTATCTGATAATTAGAACAACACAGGTGTTTCTCTCTCTGTATCTGATAATTAGAACACAGGTGTGTGTTTTTCTCTCTCTCTGTACCTGATGATAATTTGAACAACACCGGTGTCTCATGCACCTTGTTGACCCCCTACCCTCTCACCGCCCACCCCCTCTATTGATCCGCCATGTTTAGACATCACTATAACAGCTGCAATCTGCATTTCCAAGCCCACAGACTTCCTTATCAGAAAGTAAATCTCTTGATCACAGAGATGAAAGCCAGAGGAAGCCGAGCAAGATCGCGTCCCAGGTGAGAGCGTTGAGCTAAAAGGCGTATTTCAATTTAGTTGATAGCTATCATTGTGTACACAATGGGTTCAGTATGGCATTGCTGGCCATGTTTTACTTCTTGTTAGTGTCAAGTGACTCAGCTTTGTTTGTAGGGGTAGGGAGATAAGAGTGCAACACACACAAAAACACAGGCTCGCGTGGCACAACCACACACGCGCAGTTTGTATTAATGTGTTGCTATTTCCACTCTTCCCACCTGAAGCCCTGCGACAACATCCTTTGTCTTTTGATCAGCGCTTTTTTTCACCCCAGGCGACAGATTTGTTGCCAAAGTGTTATTTGTGTTGCATAAAAGTTGAGCTTTGCTTTGCTTTGCGTGACAAATGAAGCCTTTGGCTCAGCTCCCAGAGCTGGATTAGGCGTGCTGTTAGATTAAAAATCTACTCTAATCAAACCTCCCCATAGCACATCATGTCAACTGAGGGTGTAAATAAATACACGATTGTAAATAATGATTAAAACGGCTTGTTAGTAGTCATTTTGAGTTATCTTGGATCAAGATGAAGAAGCACCGGAGCTATTACTGGTGTTGTGGGTTACGTCCTTCAGTCCAGTGGGCAACTTGACAAATCAGATCACTGCTTTGCTTTCTTATCCTTATCATTTTGAATAAAGCCCTCACAAAGTATGTAGCCAGAAGGTCTGATGGACACATTTAAAAGCCTAGCAATCTGATTCATAGAGACACAAAGACTTCCCTTTCTACCAGATAAAGCAACCTGAGTGAATACAGCACATTTTTGCGAAGAAAGAATGTATTTCTTTCTCTGGCTTTCCCTGTCCCTGCTTTTTTCACTCTTTCTATTTATCCTGTCGCTCTTATGGTAGAGCGAGAGGATAAATCGATTGTATGCTACCACCCCTCTCTCTCTCTCTCTCTCTCTCTCTCTCTCTCTCTCTCTCTCTCTCTCTCTCTCTCTCTCTCTCTCTCTCTCTCTCTCTCTCTCTCTCTCTCTCTCTCTCTCTCTGAGCTGACCTGGCTGATCGATGAGATAGGGATCTCGTGGTCAATGTTCCACTCTCCTAAAAGGCACCACGGAATTCACTGCCCCACTTCATCTTTATCATTGGTCAGTTTGGGGCCCCGGGGCCACAGGGAGCTGCCGCAGACCCATTAAGGCCACAAATAGACAGGCCTTCATGGGATGAGACTTGGGGGATGAACCAGTGATGGAGAGAGGGACTGGTGACTGTGGATTGCTTTTGGATCGGGAACCATTGTCACCTAAGCCAAAGATTTTTCAGATTTCTGAAAATGATTTTATTTCTGAATCCACTCCACTTCCCAATGCCAACAGCTGGCCTTGAATCTGGAATTTAACGTGCGGGTTGCGTGACACCACGGGGGGCATCATATAGACATAATAGGCCTGCCGTTGCCTGTCGCTCTGGCACGGCGCGGCCATGTTGCCTGCAGCTCCTCTGTTACTCTGGGGCCTTGGCAAGGCGCTGGCTGACTGATGGGCTGTGTTTCCAGCAGCATCTGCTCTCCAACGCTCCGTGGCCAACATTCATCCTCTGGCAGGCGATTCATGGCGGCTCGATGGGCCGCGGCCAGCCCGCCAATCGGTCGGTGCTGTTCTTTGATTGGCCGGTTTCCCTTTTGCTTGATGATGGTTTGGTTCGATTAGCGGTGACTGCTCTTCAAAGGTAAAGGACGTTCGACTCACCACCCAGATGCAATTACATTTTTTTTTCTCCAGCTCTTTAGGTCGTTATCCGTCTGGCTACTAGCAGCCCAGAATTTCAAAAGCCGTTTTCAGCACGTACTCTATGCTGTTTGGTTGCCCATGTCAGTGTGTGTGTGTGTGTGTGTGTGTGTGTGTGTGTGTGTGTGTGTGTGTGTGTGTGTGTGTGTGTGTGTGGATGTAAATGACTCCCCTGAATCCCTAGAGACTCACATCGTTGGCGCTATCATCTCATAAACTCTAGAAGGTCTGACATGGCTAGGCTAGTCCAGTACCCGTATAGGTAGCAGTGCTATTTTCAGTGAACAGGCTTTTGTGCACCGGTCACTCCAAAGAGCTAAGAAACAGATGCGGTCGCTTATTACGCGACTGGCTTTGCCATATGGCGTCAGATCTGCACATTTATCTCCTTTCAATGCCCCAGCTCTCGCAGGTATCTGCTTCCGTCAGGTTTATGTGGGGTTCACCCTGCACGGCAGGTGGATTGACTTGGACACTTGTCAGCTGGATAACAGTGGCAGCCCACATATTTTTTTATATGGACGCGAGGAGAAAAAATTGCTGTCACTGGTGCACAGGGTGACCACCCCACTCAAATTGTCATTTTCTGTTCCATTTATTGAATACGGTTTTAAGATCTGAAAGTAGTGTTAGACAGCCTTTAAAGAATTCCATCTTTGGAAAGTGTGTGTCTCTGGATGTCAGGGGTCAAATTGAATTTGTTTTAACATAGACATAGATTAAAGATAAGTTATAGGATTGTTAGTGTGTGTTACAGTGTTGACACATTGGTGCAGACCTTTGCTATGAAGTGCTGTCATTCTCCATTCATCGTTTGGAAGTGTGCATGTGTGCGTTGCGAACCGCAAAGTCTATGGCCTTTCCTCATTAAACGCTTGTCAAACTGCTCTCCACAGAGTTGTCAGCCTTTCTGTCATACTGCTGGACACACATACACACACACACACACACACACACACACACACGCATATTAAATTTAGTTCAATTTAATTGCCACAGTCAACAAAAATGATTTGGCCATCAGTTTGCATGATATATCATTAATTGTGCATAATATCATTATTTAAATGGAGCTCTCCAATATCTGCTATTTGTTATGCAGTTCATTCAATATGTAGTTCAAAACTGGATTAGGAATTTCAATTTTACTATACAATTATTTTAAACAGCAGGGAATCTGGTTAAGAGAACTGTGGATAATTGAGAGACATCAAGACTAACCCTGTGAGACCATCCGGCGGCCATGGATGTCATATATTAATAAATTGGGACCAAAGACGGAAGTGAGATATATTTAAAGAAGTAGAGATACGTGTGACATTCTCTTGTTCAGAGATACCTTGTGGTCAAGGGAATTAATGTAAAGCCTATAGGTTGACGCTTTTTAATAATAGAACAAGTACAATTTATTTTAGGATCCCATGAAATATCTGCCATCCATTGTCTTCGATTTACATTCAGATCTTCTGCCCGGCCTTTGTAGGGCCTTGGAGTTCTCATTAAACCAAGGCTGCTCTTTTATATTTTACATGATGTCCTTGTGGCCAACGATAGATCCGACAGATAGCATTAAAACAAAGGAAGAGCGTCTTCTTGGTGTTAAAGTGCAGTGCAGCAGCAGTAAATGGCAAGCTGTAAAAACCTCCTGAAAACTTCACAGCACTAATATCCTTTTCTACCATGGACCCACTTTATTTGGCTTCGGGCAAGTTGCCCTGTTCCCCGTTGAATGTGCCCTCTACCGTTACCTGGCTACAGTTAAAGAATGTTCTGCGAGATGCAATTCAATAAAAAAACTTTGCATGCAATTACATTGCGTCGTAGATCACAGATCTATTCCTGAAAGTTGACATTAATGTGTCAGCTGTTAACTTGGAAGTAGTGCTAGATTCGGTTTTGTGCCGGATTCAGTTACTATAGTCTTTCATGAGTCAGTGGCCAAGATTTGTGTTTTATTAAAATAACATACACTGTACTAAACGGGAAATGATTTGTGTATGTTTTGGCAGTGTGTGCATAATGCTTGCCAACCCCCTTCTTCATCAGATACTACCCATTAAAACGTGTCAGGTATTTTAAGTGAAGACGGTTTGGTAGAGAGAGAGAGAGAGAGAGAGAGAGAGAGAGAGAGAGAGAGAGAGAGAGAGAGAGAGAGAGAGAGAGAGAGAGAGAGAGAGAGAGAGAGAGAGAGAGAGAGAGAGAGAGAGAGAGAGAGAGAGAGAGAGAGAGAGAGAGAGAGAGAGAGAGAGAGAGAGAGAGAGAGGATGGTAAAACAATCTGAACAGGGCTACAGTAGAAGATGGAAGGAAGAAGGAAATAACAGAGTTAAAAAAAACAGCAGCCAGGAATTGTGATCCACAGCACACCCAGATCAGGTGGTGAGGGCTGAAGGGCAGTGTTCCTCACAGTGTGGTGTTCCTCATAGTGTGGCTGGTCATGGCTATTACACAGGAGGCTTCCTAGAGAGCAGGGGAACAGCATGCCCAGCCCTGGCTGTCAGTGGTGGCTCCAGCCCCCATCCGTCCAGGTGCCCTGGGACTCCATTACGCCCTGACGGACAGGGATGGAAAACCAATCGTGTGGAAGTGGGGACAAGAGGCAAGGCAATGTATTGGCTGTAGGTGTTGCCGACAGGCAATCTGCCATGATGAAGAGGCTCTCTCCTGCCCCGCGGCCCTTCAGGGGACCCTCACCATGTCCTCCAAGCGTCCCCTTCAAGCCCCACTGCACCCAGTCTCACGCAGGGCCCGTGTCGTGTGACCAAACAGAACAGATGCCCGCTGCACTCATGTTATTTTTTTTAAGTTTTTTTCTTTCTTCCACCCCTCTCTCTCCCGCTCTCTGCCTCAATCTGTAGTGTTGTCCACCCACCCGCGTCTCCCACACCTACATCTGCCTGTCTCCTATCACCCCCACCCGAGGAAACGAGGGGATTGAGACGAGAGACGCTGGACATCATGGGGGGGGGAATAGAAGAGCAGGCTGGCTAGTGATGTCTTTTGAGATTTTCTTTAGGTCCAGCAGGTTTCTGCCGGTTCAACATAGTTTTCTTTGTTGCAGAATCAGTGGCTCAGCAAAGTCTGCATGGTCGGCCCTGTGGTCTGTTGTAGAGAGCGTTATGGTGCTGTGCTAAGTGTTTTAGTGAAATTAGAAGTGGTTTGAAGAGACTGAGGGAAACTAAGATATCTATAGATGCTTTCAGAACAACATGTTCAGGGCTGTGGAAATCGAGATCCTTGTCCCTATGGGGCCAGAGAGACTGTTTTTACATCGATTGTTGCTTGAGTCTTGGCTCCTCCTCTTGCTCCCCGTGACTCATTTTTGGCCCGTCTGTTGGGCTGACACACAACCCAGCGCCTCAGGACATATGTTTATTTCACTTATTCCAATTTCCCTGCTCCTCTCCCGCTCCAGATTCCCCCACGGTCACTAGTAAAATGTTTCGCCTATTTTAATTGATCTAGCCTGTAGTTTATTGCTAATTTAGCAGGTCTGGGCATCAGATCCAAGGATAGGGAGTTTTTCATTTATTGAAAAGAGTCGCATATAAGAAATCTTGATATTGTTTCAGAAAATGTAAGATACGTTTGTGTGTGTGTTTGTATTTGTGTGTGTGATTATTTATTTTTGTATGTGTGTGTGTGTGTGAGTATGTATGTTTGCGTGTTTGTGTGTGTGTGCGTGTCTGTGTGCCTATGGGTTTGTGTACATTGGTTTGCGTGTGTGTTTTTGAATGGGTATCAGTTTGTCTTCCTAAACGTGTTTTTGAGACAGTGCTACAAATTCAAGCTGTATTGCAGGTCATTAGGGGAAATCATCCTGCACAAAAACAATTGAACAACAACATTGAATCGATCTCTACACTCGCTTGTTTTGTTGTCGTAGGAAGCAGAAGTATTGGTCTTTTCATCTCAATATGTACAAGTGACCCCTGGGGTTATAATATTTCTTTGAAATGATCGAAGGAGAATTCAATATGCTGGCGGAGCACCGATTAACCTTCACAAACTCTCATTCACGTTGTGTATAGTCTAAGCATCAGCGCTGCATTCAAAACGCTCCCCGACATGCTCTCTATAGAATAGAAAGAATAGCAGTTCAGAGGAGATGCTCGCATCGCTGCAATAGGTATGCGGGGCTGACATCTGTGTTGTCTTCTGACTCGTGCATAGGTGCCGTACGTGAAGGTGGCTCCCGAGGACATTCTGAAGGTCCAGTTCCCCCGGTTCACCACGCTGGACCTGAGACCCACTAACACTGACATCAGCCTGGCAGTGGCTGGCCTTCTCACGTTCTTCAACAGTACAACCGCATGCCTCATCTGTGCTCAGTCTGACTGTAAGTACCGTCTACCACACACTATAGTCAACACGCCGAACCATGTGATCGTATAGGTGATGATCATACCCTATAATCAACACGCCATACCACATGATCAATGCTCATATGGGTGGCGATTATATGGCAGTTTTTTATTGTTGGTGTATGGAATATTCATGCCTTTTCCCCACCGTTGCATATTTTTGTATATTGAGGTAATGTGCAGATGGTTTATTGACAGCATGATACCGTAAACACGTATTTCCTGCACCAAACAGACATGCTCACACACACACACACACACACACACACATTTACAATTGCGCAACAGGTGCTTTGGCAACAGATGTAGGGCTTAGCATGGTATCACTGTGGGCCACACACCCATGCAGACAAACACACACATACACATGCACACACATGGCCGGTGGCGAGCAGATGTACGATGCACAGCCCCGTCACTGCACCTTGCAGCATGCGCAGTATTGTAAATATCGGGAACAATTACTGTGAACGATTGTATTTCTCCATCTGCTTGGTCCTCCATTATCTTCCTTCAGCAAACAGAACAGACCTGACACACCTCCCCCACCCACTTTCAATTAGACAGTATTTCCAGTCGTCCCTTGTTCACACACTCATCTTCAAACCACACCTGCTGGTGAGAATGTCATGGTGTTGGAAAAAAGCAAAACAAAATAATTAGTGGCAAAGGCGGCAGCTGCATGAGCAATCTTGTGATCAGACTTACAGATACTTGTTGCTAGTTAGCTGTGAAAACGGGTGACTTCAGGATGAAAGAAGATCCCTCCTTCTGATGTTTTATTCTTTCTTTCTTCAAAATGGAGAGGGAGATTACATCTTGGGTTGTTCCCACCCTCTTGCTGCCTTGTCAGGAGTAATTACGAGTCTTTGGACAAAGTCACAGTGACCCAAGGTGGCAAGTACTTACCTTTTCCTCCTCATCAGCCCACGGCTTTGATGGAAGAATAGAGTTCTGAGATCAGTTCTCTCTCTCTCTTTTTCTCTCTCTTTCTCTCTCTCTCTCTCTCTCTCTCTCTCTCTCTCTCTCTCTCTCTCTCTCTCTCTCTCTCTCTCTCTCTCTCTCTCTCTCTCTCTCTCTCTCTCTCTCTCTCTCTCTCTCTGTCTGTCTGTCTGTCTGTCTGTCTGTCTGTCTCACTCTCACTGTGTCTCTCGGTCAGGCAGGGAACATATGGCCATGCAGCGCTCTGAACTAACCCATCCTTATCATTCCAACTCCTCACTGATCAACTCATTGTTAATGCTCTCTCAATGGAGTACTTTGGATTATTCAGAGTGGATTGTGTTTGCCTCTTTAGAGTGCGGGTAAAAGCAGCATATTTTTAATGAATTTATACATATTTAACTAGCAATCTGTGAAACCATTAGGAACTTTCTGTAGCAGTATAAGAATATTGATATATATTATGAACACAAATCATTGTTAGTGAGTTCTCAGCAGAAACCTGGTATATTGAATGGTTTATATTTGCTAATATATAAAAATAAGATGAGCAAAGCACAGCTCGACGATAATACTGGAAAACAACCACAGGGGTCACGAAACACACCATTAGTATTTCCTCTCAGGAGTATGGGATGCTGTCACTCACTCATCCGGGTGACATTTCACCCCACGGAGACGACGCGTACGCTGCGATGACAAGAAGCTGCACTGAAGCAGTTCAGCCCTTTAGGCATATCCTGTTTATATCCTGTTTATAAATGTTTAGAGAAGAGCACCTGCGTGGCCCCCACTCTCAGGCAGTTGGCTCTGTATTCTGTCTGTGTTGGCTGGTGTCTGTGTGTGAAACTCACTGAGGGTAAAATGAAATATACAGAAAATGAAAAAAAGTAAAGTAAAAAAAGCAAGGCTGGGGATGAATGGAGAGAGCAGCAACAAATTGAAAACGAAAAACTACAGGTGGAAGAAAAACCCAAAACAAAGAGAACTCTCCTCAATAGCTTCTTGTGAAGGCTGAAGAGGCTTCAGGAGGGCTACTGGGGCGTGGGGCGTTACCATGCTGTAAGTGTAATTCCAGCCACAGGAAGAAGACAGGCCAGGAAATGATACTGCTGTTGTGATGGTCACCCCTGCACCTTTGATGATTCCCCTTCATAGCTGCTAGTTTTTCAGAGAAAGTGCATTGTGTACATGCACGTGTGTGTGTGTGTGTGTGTGTGTGTGTGTGTGTGTGTGTAGGCTTGTGCATCTACGCTTGTGTGTACGCTTTAGTGTGCGTGTGTTTGCGCGTGTGTATGCCTGTGTGTGTGCGTTTGCCTGTGTGTGCGTACGCCTGTGTATGTGTGTCTTTGTGTTTTAATAAAGTCTCTGTTCAGCAGTGGCATCAGCGGAAATTTCACTTTGGGCCTCTCTCCAGCCCTCTCTCCACCCCTCTCCAGCCCAACCTTCGCGGTGTGCCTGCAGACCCCTCGGTCGGCTGATGCTGGCTGGCCAGTATCTCCTCGGCATGTGCTGGCCTCATTAATCACCCAGTTTGGTGACAGCCTAATAGAGCATGGCCGATTCATGAATATTTTCAAGCCATGACTGTGGAGGCAGGGGGTGGGGGGGGGGGGGGGGGGGTGGATCTGTGCCCAAAGGCAGGGGCCGTACCAGGACATTAATCTAGCAAGCCTGCTGTCCCTTGCTGGAGCCAGTGTACTACCAAGCAGCTGTACTGTAACTCGTCTTGTTGAAGCACACAGGTAAGCACAAGACAAGTGCTGCTCACCAAAGGGATCACTGTTAGGGATGAAGAAATGTAAATATATCTGACAAAAAGATACGTCTGGCGTACTGCAGTAGTGCTGGCAGCGTGGGGGGGGGGGGTTGTTTCATTAATGATGTGATTGGTGTCAAGAAAAACACAGACACTCATGTGTAACTGTTTGAAGCAGTTGGTAACACCTCTCTCTTTTTTACGACACTATATATATAATAATATATATATATAATATATAACGATATATATTTGCCCCAATATACTCATCGATCTCACCTCATAAATATAATACAACTGTACGGTTTAGTGAACAAATTTCCAAATACAAAGCGACGTCTGCTTCGCTGCACTAGCCTTGTCTCTCAGAAACTCTTCTGCTGCTTCTGTCTCTCCGGTCAGCCTGAACCACAATCACAGTCTTGTGTTCACTCAACGATCTGCACTTCACCTGCTAATGCTACCAGTAAGCTGTAATCAGAGGGAATCAAGTGAAAGAGATGCCAACCTGATACTGTGGCTGCGTGCGTGTGTCTGTGTGTGAGCGCATGCGTGTGTGTGCGTGCCTGTGTGTGTGTGCGTGCGCACCTTGAGGTGACAGGTACGTGGAATAAATGTGTGGGAAGATGGCCAGAAAGGATACTGTTGCGGAATTGATACAATATAGTGAAATAACACAAGAGGATGGGCAGCTTGATTCAGACATACCAGAGCTGCCAGGTGGTAGTCCTGTTGCTGTTGTAAAGGTATATTTAGTACACTTTTAGAATCATTGTTTAATAGTTTTAAAATACAGGCAAAAGCTACTGATAGAATAATAGTTCAAACATAAAATGGTAAAAACCAGTCTACTGTGAATTTAAACCATATTAAAATCATAGAATAGTAATAAAAACTGGTGGGGAGACAGTAAGATGGAAAGTGTTCCAACACAGAAAAGGGTTACCAGAACCCCCGTGGTTCTCAGTTTGGGCCGATGGACAGCAAAGAGAATGTCCCCTCTGATCTTGACCTTCTTTTGAGAGGTTTCCACATCTATGGGATGCAAGAGTCAGACCATGTAGTGCTTTAAAAGTAATTAAAAGGATTTTAAAATCAATTCCTTGCTTTGCTTGGCAGCCAGTGCACGGACATCACGGCGTTGGAGTGATGTGACATCTAAGTCTGGACTTAGTTAAATCCCCGGCTGTGGCAGATATAAATTATGTCATGGGCAGCAGTAATGTCAGCACTTTGGAATCCGGGAATGTATTTTAAGGGATTAGCTAGATCAAACAGCAATAAAGACCTCTTCATAAAAAAAAGAAAGAAATTAATTAAGGTTAAATCTTTTTAGACGCATCACTTTGACTGCCCAGATCTATGCTGGCGAATGTCTCCCCAGAGCGTCTGTTTCCCCGTTATTTATGGAGCCTCCTCTTTGCTGGAATCTAAGATGGTAGTGTCCATGTTGGGGCAACAGTTTGTGACATCCAAAGACTCAACCAACCATGCTCGATAATGTGTGGATTTGCAGATTTTTCATTTGACTTACTCCAAAAAGAGAGCTGGGATTCAAGCTGGGATTTTCCAAAACTAGCGTTTTCATATCCCACCCCTCGTATTCTGTCCAAGGGTAAAGGAGACACTGTCAACGTATTCTTTTCTAGGAGTGTGTTGTATATTTTAAGTTGATCAATATTTGACCAGTTAGTAATTACTAATTGATACAGAATAGCTTTTGAGAGGTTGACCACCTATGAACATTCTTTTCCAATAACGGGATAGCCTGGAGTGGTTTATTCTGTTTATATCACAGGTACCAACTATTATAAGATATGAGCTACTTTCATCTATATATTATTGGGTTTTTATCGACTTAATCAGCTGATATTAATATATTCTTCCAGGGGGCTTTGAGCATGTTGTTTTTGCGTTATCAAAGCAAAATATTGTCAATAGTTGTTTCTGACTGTTGTTTTAGTTGTTGGATTTGTTCCGCATTGATTGAGTGTCCCGTTATTTAAGAATTACACAAAACCTTGGAATGTTATTGACCATTCAGAATCAAGTATTTATCATCGCTGTTGTAAAATGAAACACAGTGTTCCACTGGAAACGACAAGTGCTGTCATTCTTCAGGTGTGATGTCTTTAGACAACAATGTATCTACTGTCGTGTGGAGTCTGGAACAAACAAGTTTCCTTATGATGTGCAATTCAGTCATACATATTAATGAGGCATTGTCAACCACTATAAAACAAATGGTGTTTCCCAAAAGTAAAGTCACCGGTGACAGACACATCACTGCATAGCACAAGGCATAAGGCGCATAGCATAAAGTAGATGGCTAATACAACAAAGTACATTGCACCAACCACATGGTACACTACAAACTGACAATTATGACGTGTTTACCAAACACATCAGAGGAATGATCAAGGAACCGGGTCAGCACGTCCACACTAAACTATGCACATCACTTGTTTCAAAGTTCCATTGATCTGTTTCACATTGGAATAATCTTTACCTGCAGGCCAAGTCGCCCTGCTGGGCTCGACACAACATGAAAGAGACAAACAGGGATAGACCAAATCATCTTTATTTACACAGCTTGAAAAAGACATACAGTAATTGTCTTGGCAATTGTTAAGGGCTTAACCCTGGTTTATTTGGAAAACATGGATTTAGAAGCAGGATAATGATTGAGGCATTGAGGCATGACATTTTCCATTTTCTGAATGATGCAAGGTTGCAAATTGGGTCTTGGGTAATTCTGTTGAGATCTGAGATCATGCTGTAGAGAAAAGGCCCTTGGGTGTTTAACCAGGGCTTTGTGGTTAGCAACCTTAACACTGCTGTGTGTGTGTGTGTGTGTGTGTGTGTGTGTGTGTGTGTGTGTGTGTGTGTGTGTGTGTGTGTGTGTGTGAGAGAGCTTTTCACAAAGTTTCCTTTGGGATTGAGTGAACGGTTCTATGCCAGGGGTCACAGTACTGAAGCAATTGTAGACAGGGTGAGGGTTGTGAAAGGCATTTTTATTAAAGTTGTGCATTGTTAAAATAAGATGTTTTGATCCGTGTTAAATCCAGTGAACAGACAGACAGGCAGGGAGACAGATTGGCATGCAGATAGAAATATATAGGCAGAGTGTTACGGTAATAGTGGCAGCTATTGTGTTGTTTCTTGTGCTGAAAGCATAACTAGCCAAGAAGACAACTGTTGCAATTGGTAAGTCAAAGTTGTTTCTTTCCTTCAGTTGGAAAGTCCGCTCTCTTGGCAGCAAAACGCACTTCATCACGTTCCGCTGATGCATTTTTTTGACTATGAAATGGAAGGTACAGCCTCAGGGGCCATGTTGTTAGGGCCTATAGGTTTCTGTTCTCTGCTCATGCTTTTCCCTTCAACCAGCTTTTTCAAGTGTTCGCTGAGGCCTCACGCTGAGGCAACTGAAACAACGTGTGAAGTCGTATTTTCTTAGACTCTCACAGGTTATTTCACACTATACCATACCAAGCACATTTGACGAACATGCTAATTAGCTCCATAACACTCTGAAGGTCTGGTAATATATGGATTAAATTCACTTGTCAAAAGCTCCTGGGCGTGCTCTGATTCATTTAGCTAAACTTCAATCAGGCTAAATCCAAGTTAGCTCATAGGTGTAAATTGGTCTTAATAGCAAAGGTTCTCATACAGGATACATTGTTAGAACGCACCTCAGTATTCAATTGCTTAAAAAAAGTAACAGTTATCAAGGGCAATCACTTTAATTGTTCTGTGACATCGGCCATCGGCTAGGTTGATTATTTACAACCTAGCAGGAAATTAGTGAGAAATGACAGCACAAAAATAACAATCACATGAATTAAGTTTGTTTGAACATACAAGCAATATATTAGTTATAAATGAAGTCTACAATTGTTTGCAGAAGCAATTTACATCTGTTAACACAACATTTTTCGATTTAATGACTCTGTTAGTTAGCTTTTGTGCATGTTGACCCGAGAAATATACAATAAACATCAAACAACATTTTCAGATAGCATTGATCATAAATATGAGTCCCAACAAAAGAAATCAATGTTCTAACCAAGTCATTGATTTGTTTAACATTCAGTTTGAGGTTGAAGAAAAAAAGTCAAGACATTTTATTTTATTTATAGTTTTGTGCAACAGGCCTTGCAAAAGGCCTGTTGAGTGAGACAGCCAACCATTTTCTTGAATATAATTCCTCAATTGGGAGATAGGGATCACTGCAAGTATATGTACAGCCCTTTTTGGGGATTTAGTATAGTAGTACATTCATAAAAGTCCATACGGCTCACATTTTGCAAGGGTTCAGTGTTCATGACCAAGCAACCTTTACTGCTTCCAATTCCAACCAAGGTGGTATGCTTGTAGAGTTGTGTCCGGTATCGACCCTCCAACCCTCTGGGGCGCTCTAGGAAGCATGCTAGTCACTAGGCTATATGCTCCCCCTGACCTGCTATATCGAGTTTACGGCATTTTACTTACATTAAATCTTGACAATTCCAGTCCAATAAAAGAAAGAGTTTGAAGTAAAGTTTTGCAGGTTTTACGAGTTCATGGGAAAATTCCTTGACCTATAAACGCATTTAACATCCACTAAGATTGAAAGGATAAATAATAGGGTATGTAAATGTGTTGATGGAATGAAATGTTGTTTCATTCCATGTTTCAAATTCTCAAAGTGATTGTTGTGTACTGTCTCAGGGTGTATAGGGTTAATAGGAACACCGTGGGGACTGAACCAGAGTGGTCATCGGGTTAATGGAGGTTGCCATGTTAACTTCATTAATATAGCAGGCTTAGTAGTAGTAGTCATAGTAGAACTTAGTCGACTTTCAGTTTCGTGTTAAAAACTGTATTAGAGTACAAAATAGTAATAATAATAAAACGGATCCACGCGGGACCCACCTTCTCATGTATTCCTCTCCCTCTCTGTGTGTGCGTTCATGCATGTGTGGGTTTGTGCGCGCGTGGGTTTTTCCCCGGCAGGCTTATTGAACCTGGAGCGGCTCCTCCGGCAGTTCCTCATCTCCAAGGAGACTCTGTCGGTGCGCATGCTGGATGACAGCCAGGACCCCACCCCTCTGCTGAAGGAGATCCGCGATGACAAGACGGCCACCATCATCGTGGATGCCAACGCCACCATGTCACACATCATCCTCGAAAGGGTACGTCACATATATGCTAGCTACGGCGCTCATACCCTGCAGCACCTGGCCCACGACGGGCACGGGAATGTATCTTTTCATACTACTCCATAATAATTTGTGTGACTGTGGTGCTAAGCGCTATACATACTGATAGGAGCTAAATGAGGTCTTTATATAACTCCACCAAATGAGGGGGAATAAAACAGGCATACAAAATGCAAATAAATACTGCGCTAATATGCGGCTTGGAGGCTCAATGCAGTAATGGTGTTCTCTAGAAGTTGATCCAAGAATCAGTGAGGGTCGTAAATAGATCACACAGTTAATAAGACGGACCCGTAGGCCAGCTGCCGTGGACATCCCCGGAGACTCATTGGTGGCCTGTTTTTCTCACGCGGGGATGCTTGCTACGGCGCTCAAGCCCCTGGCGCTACGTCACGTTAGCCAGCACATCTCCGGCTCCAGGCCACCTACGGGCGCCGGAAGGTTCGTTTTATTATTAATTTTTTATGACCTTGACAGCATAAGTTGATGAATTATGATTTCAAGACATTTATTTGTTCATCCATAATAATCTCTCTTCCATCAGATATTCTCACATAGAAATGATGGGGAAATAATTTAAGGAATTAAATATTGTGCGTAGCACCGTAATCCGGTTATAAAAACCCAGTTGAGGTAACGGTGTAGTTCTGGCAGTGGGCTCGGCAGTGTGAATAAAGTACAGTGGGGTAAAAAAAGCGGGATAATTCTCAAAAGAAAAGCTGAGTTGACAGACAATCTCATCACGTGTTCCTTCCACTGTAGCCCCCATGGCTCTCCAGAGGGGGGAGAGTGTTCTGGTGGATTAGTGTGGCTGGGAACAGTGTCTCCAAGTTGAGCATACCACTTTTCATTGGCAGTAGTTGAACTTTGGAAGTCTCATTTTTCTTCTCCGTCATCTATATACTTCTACTGGACAATATGATGTTACTCCCATTTAAGAATGCAAATTATGTCTGTGAAATACCAACATGACCTTTCGATAATTGCCATGATGCCCAAAAACTAAATGTGCACTGATGCTACGAGACAATATTAAAACCTTGGAGACCATTGGCATGAACAAAACGCCACCGGTGTGCATTGATTGTGTCTATTAGCGGCGTACAAAGGACCTGGATGCCCTGGTCTACAAAGGCACCGGTAGCAACACAGCCAGTGGCAAAGTCTTGCCCAAGTGCCATATGGCCTTGTTGATGTAATTAAACCACACTTCATTATCTTTCGGAGACGATGGATAGATGGAGAGAATGAAGGTGACAGCCATTTGAAGGGGAACCAGGAGACACGTGGACTTAGATTCTCTCACACTCGTACACCACCGCGATCAGTGGTTTTACCGTTGTACACTTTAGCTCCTCTTTCACTGGACCGTTCTGTCATTTCAAGTTAAGCGTTTAAGCTGTCTGCCATCGATGGCCACCTTGTGACCATAGCAACACCGACACACAAAGAAAACTGGGGGTCCTCTGTTTGGGTTGCTCTCTCTCTCTCTCTCTCTCTCTCTCTCTCTCTCTCTCTCTCTCTCCTTTTCTCTCCTTTTCTCTTCTTTTCTCTCTCTGTCGTCTATCTTTCTGTACCCTCATCTATTCTTTTCTTGTCTTACCATTTCCTACTTTGCTCGGCTTTTTAATCTCCGCAGCTCTGATTATCTAACACATATTCATTTATTTCTTAAACCGTACATCCATAGTCTTAGACTCAGATTATGCAGTCACTGTTGTCTTATAGAGTCCCAAGAGCGGGCCTTCACTGAAAATCTAACTATCATTTGATTAATATGTATTTATCTTCCACAAAACTGAGCCTGATATCAAGATCATATAATTCCCCCCAGCCCCCCAGCAAAAGAAGCTTAGGATAATCTTAAAATGTGGACACTATCCTGTTATGATCTTGTTTCTTTGGGTAATTTACATGACTTTGCTGGTAGCGTTGTTTTTAAGCCAATGAAGCATTTAAAGGGAACATGTTAGTCAATTTGCCATGGTGTGGAAGCAGCACGCATGACCCAAACCAAAGCAACGACATGATCAGGGAGATCATGCATCCGGTGCATCAAAACTATCAGAGTTTGAAGCTGCTTTGCAGTTTTATTCTGACCTCAGGTCAGCAACAGAAGGACATGGGGAGGAGCGGTGGAGTGAATCCAGTGCAGGGTATGGCCAGAGCAGAGTAACAGCAGCCCAGAAAATATGATAATCATCAATGTACCTCATTTCAAGAAAGTTTGTTTTTTGGTTGGCGTCATTTTGTCCTCTGTGTGGGAGGTTGGGTGGTGGCAGCCAGTGAAACAAATGGTTGAAGTAATGTCCTTCATTTAATTTAAAAAGTCAATAATTTATCTTTTTTGTCCTGTGCTTAATCAGAAATGTGACCTGGTACACGAAGGTGAGCCTGTGTGGCTATGTAAGGGAATAAGGTTAAGTACATGAGTTACCGTGTTTTATTTAAATGTTTTTTGGTCCGTTTTGTTTTCCTTTTTCTATTTAATCCTTAAAACCAACTTATTGGTCAAAATAGCAATACATCTGCAGTACAATAATATATATTTATTTTTGGGGAAATCGTCCAAAAGAAATTGCAATTACCAACATGACAGTAGCTATACTGCACAAGATTAGGTGTAAGAACAATGAGTAAACTTCGAAGAACAACTCATTATTTGCCATACTTATAATTACATTTTAAAGAATGTATAATAAGGTTGATAACCCATCTTATATTTATAGACTCAATATATTAAGTACATTAAGGGGGTTTAATTGAGAATATAGCACATTATTTTAACATGGGACAATACTGGGGGGTTTTTCGTCTCAGATTTTCGCTAACTTTAATGAAATGGAACTATGAAAAGTTCAACCTGCCCTTCACGACTGCTCCTCCGAGTGACTTTGATTTAATCAAATTGTATGGCTGAGTATGAGGCAGAATACTAATACAGTAGCAGAATTAATTGCTTCATTGAGAGTTCCACTCTTCTTCCGATAAGAATGTGTCTGCTCTTATCAAAATGTGGATTTGATCTCACTGCTGCGCTATAAAAGTTAATGTTACATTGGATCACTGACCTCTCTTCCCTCTTTCTCTCTTTCTTCTCTCCTCTGTGCAAACACCCCTTTTGCTTTTCCCTTTCACTGCTACCATTCCCTCTCTCTTCGTCTCACTGTGTGTGTGTCTCTCTCTCTGTCTCTCTCGCTCTCTGTCTCTGTCTTTCTCTGTCTCTCTCTTTCTCTCTCTCTGTCCATCTCTCTCTTTCGCTCTCTCTCTCTCTGTCCGTCTCACTGTGTGTGTGTGTGTGTGTCTCTCTCTCTCTCTCTCTCTCTCTCTCTCTCTCTCTCTCTCTCTCTCTCTCTCTCTCTCTCTCTGTCTCGCTATGTCTCTCTTTCTCTCTCTGTCCATCTCTTTCTCTCTCTCTCTCTGTCTGTCTCACTGTGTCTCTCTCTCCAGGCATCGGAGCTGGGTATGATGTCAGTCTACTACACCTACATCTTCACGTCTCTGGTAAGGAACCACCAACCGAAGAACCTCTCAAACTGCTTTGTACAAATCTTACTGATGTCTCGGGACAAAATGTGTTCCTGCAAAACCTGGTTTTATTATTTTATAACTATTACGAGTTATAAAATAAACTCGACTTGATTTTGATCTAGTAACATTTTTAAGGTAATACGGTTCCCATCGCATGCTGGACCTCACATTTCCGTTGCTCGCTGCCTTCTAATGGAAATGTATGTATGTATGTAAGGTGAAAATACTTCAGATTTTATGGACCCATGTGTAATTTACTAGCCTCTTGGGAAAGTCCCCGCAATGTTCACACAAGCCACATGTCTCTTCACTACTCTCCCTTTGTACAGGAATGGGTTCCTTTCTATCATGACTCTCACAAGTTATCTCTCTGCCTCTTTCTCTCTATCTCTCTCTCTGTCTCTCTGTCTGTCTCTCTCTCTCTCTCACACACTTCCTCACTCTTTTTCTCTGCATCTCTCTCCCTCTTTCTCTCCCTGTTCCTGTCCCTGTCCTTCTCTCTCTCTCTCTCTCTCTCTCTCTCTCTCTCTCTCTCTCTCTCTCTCTCTCTCTCTCTCTCTCTCTCTCTCTCTCTCTCTCTCTCTCTCTCTCTCTCTCTCTCTCTCTCTCTCTCCCACTAATGCTATCTCCCTGTCCCCCTCCCTCAGTCCCCCCCCCCCCCCCCCCTTCGCCCCCTAATTAGCCTTCTGATTGCATTCCTCATATTTGATATGCTAGCATTACTAGGTTTGGCCCCAGGGCCAGGCATGGCACAGGGACCCTGCCATTGATGGATGACCACCCCCTTTAGCACCTCCAGCCCACCCCACACACACCACTACCCACTCTGCCATCCTCCAACCATCAGTACCTAGGAAAAGGTGTCCATCGCTCAGCCACGGCGTCGCTCATAGCCTGGGCTAGCGTCATTAACATTATCCGTGGTGCGGCCCCTGACATGGAGTTCACAGCCATGGGCAAGGAGAAGTGTTGTCCCGTTAGCTGCACGGTCTCACAGGAGATCCGTCTCTATTTGCACACGGTGGAATGGCTTTGATGTGTGCACATCTCACACCACACACACACACACACACACACACACACACACAAACACACATGGGCATGCATGTGTGCATAAAGGATTGGACTGTTGGTGCATAAATTGCGCGTGTACAATTCAGATTATTATATGCCCACCTCCGGGCTTCCAGTGGCAATGTGTCTCAGGCAGTGTGATGATGGTTTCATTAAACGTTCAAGGCATGCTATTAAAAGGGCAACCTCTAATGATATTTTTCCATGTCAAGTTAGGAGATTTTTGTAAAAAATAAGTAAAGCATGTCCTTTTTTTTGCCTACAACAAAATAAAGTGTATTTTCTTTCCCTCAAGGTCAATAAAGCCACTTGCTCATAATATTATTTTGCTATAAAACCTAAGGTGAGCTAGAAGGTTAAATGCCCACTTATCTTCTGAATGCTTGTTTATGTTGTGTCCTGTGTGTTTGGTGGGTGATTTTGTGTGTGTGCATCGCATAGCCTCCTTTACTTCAGTACTGTGATCCTTTGTTCATAGCATTATCGACATATGTATTTTCTTTGTGAACAACTTTAACGTTTGCCCATTGATTGGTCACATTGACTTTATAGCTACTTTATTGCTATATAGCAAAACACCGCCAGTGTCTATGTTAACTTCTTATTATGAAATGGATGTTCCAGACCCACAAGAACACACTTGTTTTTGCTCAAATGTCCTTCAGCAAAACAGAGTCAATTTGCCCAAGTGGCTTAATGAGTTGATAGGGGACAAGTGGTTAGCTCTAATTAATTACCAGTATGACTGGTGGTATTTACACAGACTGCTCAGTCAAATATAGTAACCTGACCTTGCAGAAAACTTTGTTGTTAGTTTGTAGCATACAAGGTATCAGTGTTAATAATATATATACCGCGACATTGTGGAATGTTAAAAACCTCCTAATTCCCAGGGACCACAGATGCTAATGAGCTATCTAGCTAACTCTGGCCTCTGTTAAATAACCTCAACCATTTCACAGTCATGACAATCACAGCAAAGATCAAAAAGTCACAAATTAATCAACCACTCCCAAAGAGTGTAGTATTACTAGTGCAGAGAGAGGGAGAGATGGACAGAGAGAGAGAGACATTCTCTTCTAAGCTTACTTATGCAATCCATCCATCCAGTAAAAATAACAGCTCATCGCTTTCCACACCCCAGTCACTGATCTCTATTCTCTATTTTCTTAAGTTCTACCCGGTGTCACTTATAGCTCTTTTTCTGATGTCTCTCATTTATTCTCTCTCTCTCTCTCTCTCTCTCTCTCTCTCTCTCTCTCTCTCTCTCTCTCTCTCTCTCTCTCTCTCTCTCTCTCTCTCTCTCTCTCTCTCTCTCGTCTCTCTGTGTCTGTCCTCACCATTTTCTACACCTTCTCTCACTACTCTGCTGACACTTCCATCCATCTCCTAAAGTGGCACTTCTGAATAACGATGTGTCGGACCGCTCCCCTAACTAATCTGTTTACCCTGAATCATGTCATGATGGCTGTCCGCGGTCCTCCTTTCTCCTTTCTGCAGACAACTGCACTTCTCCTCTGGGGGTGGGGTGGGGGGTGGGGGTTCCTGATGTGGAAAACCTGGTTGTGGCCTCTGTTCATGTGCTTTGGGTTTTGCTGCTGTTGATTTGGCTGTTGCGTTCCTTATTGTGTTGTGGTGTCGTTTAACGATCGGGTGTTTCTTGAATTGGTTAATGAAAAGAAGCAAGGGTATTGTTTATTAATTTGTATTTGCTTGTTGACATTGAAATGAATGCATGACATTCACATAGATGTGTGTATGTTTGTGTGTGTACGCGTTTGCATGCATGGCTTCATAGATAGTGTGTGTGTGTGTGCGTGTGTGCCTGTATGTATGTGTGTGTGTCCGTGTTTGCATGTGAATGCGTGTCCGTGTGTGTGCCTGTTTGTGCATGTGTGTGTATGTGTGTGCCCGTGTGTGTTTGTGTGTGTGTGTGTGTGTGTGTGTGTGCTCATGTTTCCCTATGTTCATCTATGAGTGTGGCAGACCTTCAGTGGAGTCTCTCCAGCCTCTGGGGAATAGAGATAAACTCGGTGATCCCTTTATGAACAACAAAGAGCAGGTCATATAGACACTGTGACAGCACTGTCAGACCCTCTTACGTGTTTCTCAGATATACCTTTTGCTCCTTGCCATGTGTATTCCTCCCACACGCTTCCCAAGCTCCAGCCCTACGACAAGCTAAAGCAATGAATTGTCATGAAACAAGCATTCCCTGTGGTTAGTGATGCTGATCAGGTTTAACACTTGGATTGCCCTGTTTCTTTGGGGTTGCTAATGCTCTGAGCGCTATCTTTATTTTACTAGCCCCTCCATTACATCCTCTTAAATCCAGCCGTTAACAGCCTGGACTTAATTAGTGTTTTCAATGGGAACCCAGGCCAAAGTGTTTACAATGTGGGTGAAATATGCAAAAAGAGACCCACAGGATAAATCTGTCTTTTATGTTTTCCTACATCATTATTCTGAAAGGGTTAGGAACCAAAAATGCATGAATATATACATATTAGTTTATATATATCATCTTCAATATATATGTGCATTACAATGCTGTCCAAATGTTTTTAGTTACAATGGCTTCAAGTACTTAAAACACATGCACGACGTCAGAGCCCCAAATTGATGATTCACGGCTTGAGTTAGAAGATCCATGTACTAAATAAATACGCAATGAAAACAAAGGCCCCACACGTGGCTCTGGTTTCCATGGACACGCCTTCACATCTTCCCCTCTCTGTGTGATTTGTGTCCTGTGATCAAATCGCCACAGAATAAATCACATCCGCTCTGCGGCGCTTCGTCATATGTCGCCGCCACGGCCTAATGTCATCTGAAGGACAGGCAGGCATGCGATTGGTCGAAGTCTTGCATGGCAGGCCGTTAGTGTTTGCATGAAGGCATCCAATGCTCCTTGACACTAAGAAATAAGACCCACGCGAACGCACACATCACACGCCACATCCATGGAACCATCCAAGCATGTCCTTTCATGCACACAAAAACACGCACACGTGCACAAAAAGAAACACAGACCTACACACATATGCATGGACACAACCACCATCGCTTCCACACCAGCATTCAAGCATGCCCTTACTCACGCAAGCGCGCACGCACACACTCATGCACGCACAAACGCACCCACACACGCACACCACTGACATGTGTGACATATGATTTGTGTCAACAAAGTGAAGACCTTCACTCTCCCCTCCCCCTCCCCTGTTTATTTTGTTCATGTTTCATCCCCCCCCCCCCCCCCCCCCCCCCCACACACACACACACACACATGCCCCTGATCCTTTTTGTCACTGGAGTCATTGTCATGCATCTCTTCTCTTGAGAGCTGCCAACACATGCTTACACATTCAAGCCCACACACACACACACACACACACACACCTGCATCCACAAACATAATGTCCTGCATGGGTAAATATGTAGCAAACTAATGTATATCATGCACAGTATTTATAATGGAAATGTATTAATACCTGGATGTGTTTGGATGTGTGACCCACACATCCAAACCACGCAACAGCTTACCCCCCTGTCCCACACTCGAATGACATGCGCACAGGCAAGCACATGCAAGCACACACACACACACGCACACACAGAGCATATATTACATATAGTACCTTCAGTACATTAATACGTTGACAGTAAGGCTGCTGCTTATCTTACTGCCTGCCCTGCCTCCTTTCTGCCCTGCCTCCTTTCTGCTCTATTTAGTATTACCATGTAGCAGGCGCTTCGCACCAACTTCCTTTCTGGCTGGAAGTCGACCACTAACACTATCCTGCCCCATGCTGTGTTTGCCAGATTTGATTTGGTTCTTTTTTTTTTCTTTAACAAATTCACAAAGTCACAACCAGTAATGACAGTTTGCACAAAGTATTAACAGCCTTGTTAATAAAAAAAAGCTCATGTAAACAACAAGCTTGTTCACACAAACACACACACACACACACACACGCACACACAAACTGACACACGGCCAATTTGGATTTATAATCGGTGAAGCTGATTGGACCGTTGTACAAAAGGGTGCCGGGTTTTACTCCTGCAGCATGGCGGATGTTTTCTCTTCGCTGGTTAATCCCTATTGTTCCCCAGATGCCGCTGTGCCCTTGGGCACTTGTTGTGGGCCTGCTGGGGTCCCGGGTTGGCTGGGTTCCACCATGCCCCCTGCCTCTGATTACTCTATCCCCCTCGTTGTTAGTCATTAAAATACAGCATGTTGGTCCTGATGGAAAGCACATTTCAATGAACATGGACCACCCATCCTGCATGTTATCCCATGTTATGTCCTGTCCTGAAAACATTCATTATTCCACTCTTTTCCGATCCTCACACTTTAAATTTCCCTAAGTTGTTATCCTTCTCTATTGGTTGTCCTTCATTATGTCTGATGTTAATCTCTATTGACTTCACTGTCCATAGGGTATTGAAATGGTTAAGGTCTGTGTTTCATATTTGCTAACACAAAATAAATAGAATTATCATGGCAATAAAAATCCCCCAAAATCATTGCTTTAAATCAACCCTACCCCCTGGTCTCTGTATTTCTGCTGTGATACACAACATTTATCAGTCCAAAAAACGCTCATAAGGCAAACTGCTTTAGAGGGCACCCACTGTGAAAGTGATTAGGATTTAATTAATTCCCCTCTATGGCTTATGTAAAGTTCATATTTTCCTGTTTAGACACAGCATATGAGGCTCAATCAACTGAGTAATAGAAAAGGTAATAGCATGTGTGGAAAGGGACAATAGAAGTAACATCCAGCCAGAATATAAACGATGTCATTATCATGTCGGAATGTTAACGTAATTCGTTGGGTATTTAAGCCAGAGATGTGTGTTTGATGCTCTCAGTAACACTGCAACTTATTTTACGAGCTGAAATCCATCATTTTGTGTGTTTTGCTCATAATTATGTAATACACATTGAACGTATATGACTTAGAGATATTATTTAACAACAAATATAGCAAAGGACACAGCCTAAACCCATAGCTTTAAAGTTTTAAATTGAGGAATTCCTTTTAACAAGCTTTGAATCAAGCCGGCTGATTCCGATCATGTCCCGGCAGATAGGATTTAATACCCATCATATTTCCTAATCACACCAATCACAGGCCACCCGATTACGTTGAACGCGTTGACATTTTATGACTCATGCATATACACACCAGGAAGGCAAGCAGTAAAAGGACTCTACGTGCAGAGACCCCTGGGCGCCCTGTGAATGTCGAGCCACCCATAAACGCAGTCTGTTTTGAGCCACGTATGAGACAGTTTTCCAAGAATGTGTCTGTTTTGAGCCAAAGACTCTGCCAGCCAGGGTGTGGGATGTCTCCCTGCTCGCGTTATCAGAAAGTGCAAATATCATTCCAATGGCGTGCTTTAAGAAGTCTGAAATATATTGCTGTCACGTCGTGAATTACCCTTCACATTTTGCACCGAGTTTACGGAAATACCGAATAGTCTTTTTGCTATTCCATGACTCTCACCCAATATTCACATATAGATCAAGACCATTCCTAAAGTCTGACTTTATATGTAGGTTTCTATCTGTCGGGTAATGGATGTTATACATTACTGCTTGTCAGACATATTCCTGGCACTTGCTCTCTAAGACCCATGTCTGGATGAGACAGTGTTGACAATTGTATTACCAGCCTTAATCTACCAAACCCAGGGTGTTAGGCCGGGATTTATAGGGCCTGTCAGTGAACTTCAAATTGCCTGCTGAGTTCTTTTGGTTTACGTTATTTTTCTAGCTATGTTATGCTTTTCTTCATTTCAGTGTCTGCGTTTTTTTACTTCCTTTTTTACCATTGGCCATCAACCTTTGACCTCACTTCCCTGCGACGTCGCTTCTGATAATCTTCCTGTAATTTCCCCTATTCTTTTTGCTGACTTCCTCCTGATTTTAGCTTTCCTTTATACCTTCCCTCGAGAGTTATTTGCTCTTAAACTTTTCCCCTCTTCTATTGTTGCCTTACTCTGTCGATTCATAACCCGCCATAAAGAAAAACAGCAGCTTATAAAATACAATTTCCCATACACAAACAAAAACTACATTATTTTCAATTTGATGGAGGTAGGAAATGTGAATATTTGTGCACTTATCCTGCCTATTACTGAGTGGATGTGTGTGGGGGCAGTAGCACCAGTCTCCTTGCATCCCCATGGTGTTTTCCTCTTCCATGGAGGTTGGTGGTACGATACACTATTCACTATTAATGAGCTTCTTAATTGCTAATTAACTCGAGGATTGTGACGGTTAAAGAAAACTTTAAATCAAACACTGCGGGGTAAATGTGGCCATTATTCTCTAACCTTTAATGCAACTCCCACTTGCATGTCATTCATCTATCCATGTGTAAGTGTGCTTGCGTAGCTCCTGCATGCTATGTTGGTATGTTGGCTCCTATTGCATTTGAATTTTTTAACATATTCAGGTGCTGTGGGTAAGCTATTGTTGAAGTTACGATTAAATAGCACAATCCGCACTATGCTATTTCAAACGGTGTTAAACGTTGATAAAGCAATGTAATTGACTGACAGTGTCAAGATTGACCCCACCCCCCTCCATTCCAAGCTAATGTGGATATGATTGGCGGTCAATTGCTGATTAAAATCTGGAGAAATGATAGGAAATGGAGAATATGTAATGGCTGACCTACTTTGTGAGCACATGTCTGTTATTAAGTCAACTATAGTTCTACCTTAAGTCCCACACAATCTCCCAGTCTCAGCTCAAACAAATTTACGTTTGCATTTGTCATGTCTTCAAATATACGTAAAGGTATTTAGTATTCACGATAAATTTCATGCATAAGCCTAGTCCACAACAATCTTGGTAAATAAATATATTAAATACTAGCATCACGGACTTTCACTAAAGCATTGGTGTCAAGCACTTATAATGAACTCTAAAACCGCAAGGGGTTATTTAATAAGGTGGTAATTAATCACAGCTGTGTACTGTGCACAAGGCATCACACATTTGATTAAACAGAAGGTCTGAAAAAACGGAAGCAGGAGCAGAGTTGAGGACGGTTGCTCCCGTTTCCTTCTGCAGAGCAACAATGTTCGTCTCCCTTCGCATACACACGCGTTATTATTCAACAGTAATCACTTGACACCTCAAAGTCAAATAAAACAAGCAGCAATTGAACACCTTTATCCACGTGGATTAAAACGCATTACTGGGCCATTCACTCCAATGAAAACATTGATTCACATTTAAATACCCCTGTTGATTACCGTGCTCTACATTACTTTTACGCATATCAATGACAACGTTTGTTAAAAACCGAAGTCCAAAGCCACCTTTCTGTTTGCGTTTGTCTGTTTTACCTCTAAATATGTTGGCCTAAGAGATTGAAGAAGCTGAAGGCTTATATGTTATGTGCAGGTATCTCTGTATGTTGTGTTGTGAATGCATGGCTGTGTATGGCGTTGCACTCTCTCCTGCCACCATCTGGCTAGCTGATTTCGTAAGGGCTTGTACATCGAGATGTCACATCGCAATGACCGCCTCCATTTCGGAATCATAGTAGCATTGGAATGTTGTTTATTATGTAGGAGTGCTATTTGGGTAATTGTTTAGCCATTACTCGTGAAATAATTGATCATTATGGGGAGACGTTGTTGTGTTTGAAACTGCCACAGCTTTTCTAATGCGAGTTGTGGCAAAACAAAGTTTTCATTAGCCTAGGTTATGGTATATTTAAGTTGATTTAGGATTCTACAGTACTAGAACTCTCATCACTGGATCCCCCAAATCCCATGATGCATTAGGATGTGCAAGACCCTATAGCGGTGGAGTAGAGTAGGTCTGGTCTCGGAGCAGCCGAAGAGGTTTACTTGGGTTTGATGAGAAACACGCCCGAGATCGATAGGAACCACTCAGGGGCTTCAGCGTGATGAGCGCTGTGTTTGGACGAACCTGCATCTCCATTATCTGCAGCCTCTCTTTCTGTCCTGTCGCCGTTATCTCAGCCATCGCTCCAGCCTCTCTGAAAAAGCCTAGACAAGAGAGGAACAAATCACAATGTTCCTGCAAGAACGAGCAGCCGTGAAAGGGTTTCCTGTATCTGAAAAATAGAGAAGTGCATTCAGGCCATTTGGAAAATGTATATCCCTTTTTCAGTGATTACTTTGATTTAATTTCTGCTTGCTTCTTCTTCCAACAGTATGGATTGTGGCTTGGATGTGATTGTAAGCTTTTCGGGAAGAAACAGCCGGTTTGAGATTCCGAGCATATGCTGGTGTCTGCAATATTGATGGCGTTCATGGTCCCACTCCATGAAGCCAAAGGATTATTCTGGGCATAAGGTCTGTTCCTCACAAATAAGCTGTTATTAATGCAGGTCAGACATAATTCTTTGAATAATAGATTCCAAATCACTCATTTGCTTCCACACTCCGAAGCAGCAGCAGCGATGACGGTTTATTGTTGTGATTTATGCGTCCATTAATGTATCAACCCTCACGCGTCCTGTCGCCGCAGGATTTACCCCAAGTTAAACCCCTCCTCGGTCGACACTGCAAACGGACCTACTGGGTGGTTGAGAATGACATATAAGTGGCAGGTTGTGAACATGAAACAATGACTTATTTCACAGAGCCCCCCTTGTAGT